>JAECUM010064862.1:0-11319 GCA_016617855.1 Megalonaias nervosa | reverse complement strand
ATATAAATGCTCCGCATCAGAATTCTTGGACAAAGACATTATTGAAATTATTCGGAATTCAAAAACTGAAATATTATTCTTAGTGATTCAACAAGGAACTCTTGACATGGCAACACTTTGAAAGTTATCTAATACGTCATCGCCTTCCATCTTAGAATTTCATCGGGATCCGAACTGTGATTCACTTAGGGCTTTTTATTAATAGGACTTATCTTTTTTAATTCTTCGATTAACGTTCGGATTTGATTCATAAACAGTAAGTCCGTTTTCTCATGTTTACCTTGTTTTTCTAGGGAAATTATTTATTTGTTAAATTTTACAAAGCTTGTTGGCTTCACTCTTTTCTTGTTACTCTTGTACGAGGCTAGACACGTAAGAAAGAAAATTGGGGGCTCGTCCGGGATATATGAATTTTGGCAAAAATATTTCAGAAAATTGCTTTTGAAATTTAAATTCCCCTAGTTTCAAAAATATTTTAAATCTCAAGTATTATTTCACCTTTTTTTTGTTGAAATCTGTAGTGAAATCAACAGGCTTTTTACAATGTCATCAAAAGGGGAAATTTTTCTTTCCAATCCTACCCATGAGCACTTGGACTGTTTGAAAAATATGAATTGCTTGAACTTGCCAGAAGATATGAACTTTCAGAGGAAAAAGCTTCTTTAACGAAGCAAGAAATAAAAAAAAAAACATTTTGATCCAGTATTGGTAAAAAAAAGTTTTGGGGATAAAAGTGTTTTGGTTTCGATCAGTAAATGTGTATCAGACTCTGACATAAAAAGAAAGGAATTAAAATGAAAAGACAAAATGGAATTAGAGTTAAGCAAGCTTGAACTTCAGAAAGAAAAAGAAAGAAAAGCAAATGCAAATGAAATTGGAAGAAAGAGAGAGAGAGAGAAAGACAAATGCAGTTACAGAAAGAACATATCCAGTTACAGAAAGAAGAGTAACAAATGCAATTACAATCAGAGAAAGAAGAGAGAGAGAGACAGGAGAGAGAAACAAATGCAGTTAGAAGAGAGAGAGAGAGAGAGAGAGAGAGAGAGAGAGAGAGAGAGAGAGAGAGAGAGAGAGAGAGAGAGAGAGAGAGAGAGAGAAACAGATGCAAATGCAAAGAGAGAAGGAAGAGAGGGAATATCAATTTAGAATAAAAGAAATGTAGCTGGCAAGTGAAAAGCACATTCCCACGTCACATACAAATTCAAGTTTTGATATTACTAAGAATTTTAGGCTAGTACCCCCTTTTAACAAAAAAGAAGTAGACAAATATTTTCCTTGTTATGAAATTTTGAAATGGCCAAGGGAGCATTGGACTCAATTATTACAGTGTTTACAGAAATATCTTTGCATCCCTGTCAGTACAGAAAAGTGCTGATTATGATCTGGTTAAGGAATGCATCTTAAAGGGTTATGCGCTAGTCGCTGAGGCTTATCGGCAAAAATTCAGGAACTATACAATAGAAACTGGACAAACTCATGTTGAATTTGCAACATAAAAAGAGCAGCTATTTGATAGATGGTGTTTGGCTCAGAAGGTTGAACAAGATTATGAAAGTCTCAAACAGCTTGTATTACTTGAAGAGTTCACGAATTCTGTCCATACTGAAATTATGAATTATTTTCATAAGGATAAGATCGAAACCTTGCAAAATGCTGCTCGTACTGCTGACGAGTATTTCTTAGCTCATAAAGTTCCTGTTGTAGGCACGTCTTTCACTCAGCCGTCTTCTGGTAGAAAAGTATTTCAACCTAATACAAGCCCTTCTAAAACTCAATATGGCACAACTTTTAAAAATCAAGCCTCTGATAAGCTTGATCAAAATCTTTGTCTCTTCCTAAGTATACCTATTGCAAGATGAAAGGACAATTTATTTCTGATTGCTTCAAATTGAAAAATAAGCATCAGAATCAAGACATACCTATCCCAAATGCTCTTATTTCTAAGATGTCAAGGTCGCGGTCATGTATTGAAAGCAATACATTTGTTGGGACTAATAAATCCCAGGCTGATTTTATTATGGAGAATTATGAACCATTCATGTCGAAGTGTTCTATATCACTCTTGGGTGATTTGGCCAATCCTATCCCTATTAAAATTTTAAGGGATACAGGAACTTCTCAGAGTCTTTTGTTATCGGGTACGTTGCCTTTTTCTGAGAATCCTTCCTAGAGTGTTCTTATTCAGGGAGTAGAATGCGGCTTTGTTAATGTTCCTCTCCATTGTGTCAATTTGTCATCAGACTTATGATTCGATCGTATTGCTTTGATACGGGTAAAGACTGGAATGAAGGCATTCATTTACTTTTGTTTACTGTTAGGTAGTCAGTTTAATAATCTTTAGGATTCAGTCCCTTTGAACTAGTTTTCGGGCACACTATGTGTTGACCATTGAAGTTGTTGAAAGAGAAACTTGTTTCTAATGACGGTACTGAACTTAACCTTCTCGATGTTTCCAATTTTAAGTATAAGTTGTCAAAGGCTTGTGAGGCTGCAAGATCAAATATGTGCTCTGCTCAGTCAAAAATGAAATTAATATACTATAAAAATTCAAAGTAAAGGAGTTTTCAGCCAAGTGATAGAATTCTGACTGTCCTGCCCATTCCACAAAATCCTCTTCAGGCCAGGTATTATGATCTCTACTCAGTTGAAAAGAAAGTAAGTGATTTAAATAACATCATAAATACTACTGGGAGGCGAAAACAAAAACAACTTTGCCACATAAACATGTTAAAGGAGTATATTGAGAGAGATATCCAGGTAAAGCATGCAATTAATTTAGTTATACCTGTCCCACTCACTGAGGATTTAAGTGAAAGAATTGAATCGGGCTCTATTGATTTTGTAGTGACAAATCTTAGGAATTCATAAATTATGAATGATCTGGACCAGAAATTTTCACATTTGCAATAACAAGAAAGGAATGAACTTAAACAGTTATTATTTGAAAATGAGCACTTATTTCCAGATATTCCTAAGAGAACAAATACAATTTTTCATGACGTTGAAATTGTAAATTCCAAACCTGTGAAACACCACACTTATAGGATGAACCCTCTCAAACAGGAATACTTGAAAAAAATCAGTATTTCTTGGAGAATGATTTCATAGAGCCCAGTAAAAGGACTGGAATACTAAGTTTGGTTCAGTAAGTGAAGCTGTTGAATGTTGTATAAGAACATATAGTGTATGAGTCTTTTTAAGGACACTGAAGTTTAAAGAGCTAGTGATACTGATGGCAGTTTGATGTATAGGTCTGTAAACGTAATTTGTTCATATTGTTTGTGTTATGTAAATCTCCTGACATTTTTGTACCGTCAGATATTGAATTTTTCAATACATTTAGTACCTTGAAGTCACTTGAACTTGTGCCCTTTAAGACATCTCACATTCTCCAATGACTGATGCCTAAATAGATGAGAACTTTAATTATTCAGTCAAAGATCATACAAATATTTATAAATGTGTGTCTAGGAAGCTAACTTCAGAATGGGTGTATTATTCTAAGCGTAAATTATATCATTTGTTCATTGAAACGTAGGTATTAAAATTGCAGAGAAACTTCTACTTTTGAAAAATACACTTGAAAATAAATACCCTGGATCGGGATCGTTTGAAACATTCCAGTGGATATTTTGTGCATTGTGCATACAAGGTATGTATATATTTTTGCAACCTCAAGTTTATTGTGCATATACTGTGCACTCATTTACAATAATAATATCATTATTGTGAAACTATTAAGGAAAGGCATACTTATAGTAAAATACCCTCGATGAAAATTAAACCGATATGTTCTTATTCAAGTCGATAGCAAATAGAACGAATTGCTGGTTTGAAAAAAATTCGTTTGACAGGAAATATGTTTCTGTGATCCGTGTTTTCAAGAAAGTGTCTATTAAATGTGCAGAATGGCATTAAGGAAGTTGTAATAGCCCTTAAAATTTTTTCATGGTTTTGTACGTAGTCAAAAAATAAGCCATTTTAATCGTCCACACCACATTGTTTATATGCTTGCTGCCAATTTGACTGTAAGTTCTTAATTATTATTATAACACAATTTAAATAATGTGATCTATCCTTGGACATGGTAATTTACTATAATTGCCTGGGAACTAAATTACTGGTGTTGATGTACTTGAAAGCTCCTATGAAACGTATGATGAAATGTTCTTGTAAAACGAATTCTTTACGGTAAATGGTTGGTTTATTTAAACAACAGTGTAATGTTCTTTCCTGGTCAAGTGGGTCATAATTTTTAAAGTATTTTCTTTCCAGAGAAAGAAGAAATTTAATATTGTACTTCTAGTGGTGCCCGTCGTCTTATAAAATATAGCAATACACAGTTTAAGGAAATATGTACAGAAATCATGAGTGATTGCTAGGCCATGTGTGCAATCCCATGTTGTTTTATTCAGTAATCGCGCCAATTTCAGAAATACCTAAATCATCCCCAAACCTGTCGATAACAATTTATGAGTCTGATGTCACCTGTTCATTAAAATGTGCAATTGTGCTGCATACATGTCTGTCCAGAACATACCAGCATACAATTTAGACACAAAATGTTATTTGGTAACAGCATATGTAGCCAAGAAATTCAGAATGACCACACGACATACTGTTGTGTAACTCCACGTGAATTTACAAGTCGTCCATGATAGGATATGATCTGAAAAACGTCTGAAGATAAAAGGACCGATCAGTCTATGGTTGCAGAAGAGACGCAAAAATACCGGTAAACGTCTAACATCTACACCGATATGTTATGTACAAAACTGTATACAGAAAATACCTATATGTATGAATTGGTGAAGTCAGATTTACATATCATCCATCAGTATCAACAGAGGATGGAATGGTGTGGAGCTTGATATATCGGACTAGCATTCCCTTAGTGAATCAGAAAATATGTACATTTCCTGAAGGAAAATAGGGATTGTACACATGCACCGTAACATAACGTACAGACTGAGTCGACGCTGTTGCTTGTCTATGAAGGTATTTCTTCTCACCTCCTTGAAAACAACGATACCGCACCAAGATTCTTTCCACGTGTTTGCCATGCCTTCCACAATGATGTCAAGGCAAGAATTCCACAGGGTGCAATATCATTCAGTGTTGTCAACTGCTAAGACAGCTTCCAAAGAATTTGGTGTTAATGAGATAGCCGAATCTACATCTATCTCAATAACATGTACCTGTATACCAAAGTAAAGGTGCTAATGCATGCTTTGTTCAGTGATGTGGATTTGTATGTTAGTAATAACACATTTACCGTTACCGAACCTAAGCAGAGAATCTAATAAAATATGGAAAAGACATATACGTCAATATATGTATCTGTGATGTGGACACCGGCACGTTTGGCGATACAGCATTGATTATAGATGAAGATGGGGACCACAAGCAAGTATATATGGCTGCATGATAGGTATTTTCGGAAATGATAGAATGTGCGTCTGATACCGAATTATAAGAGTACCGTCTGAAATCTAATGGTCAATAGAAACTACTTCAAAACCATTTTTAAGAAGCAAGCCTAGATTGGGAAATGAGAGCACCAAGACTCTGACCTGGAAAGCTGATAAGTATCCAAGAGGAAGTAAATTCCGTCAAGAATACTGTCGCATTTTGATACAAGATCAAGATCATGAGTTTCTGTTTGAGTTACATATCGTGCCATTGGCGTCCTCAACAGTGCAGCCTTTACTGCCGTTTTGATTAAAATTCTGCCTTATTCCGTCACTTACGTTTCCATGATAAAAGGCACAAGGATGAACATAACTTGTATACGAGAATATGTGTATCCAAGTTTGCAAAAAAATATTTCTGTTCTTCCTTGAATCTCTTTTGGAAGCAACATGACAATATAGGTATCAACGGTATATACCGCATTTTTATGACGGTCAGGCAGGAAATTACTCTTCGTGGGGATACGATTTCACAGATCACCACAGTATCGAGGGACATAACCACCGTATATAATCAGGAAAGCTGCGTTTTGAAATTTATTTTGTTCAGACACTAGACAGCATATTGAACTTGATCTTATTTACAGAAGTCGACAATAACACTGAAATCAACATTATGATAGAAGTGATTCTTGACTACAAAAACTTCACACATAGAAAATGAAGTCATACCAACAGACAATATAGAACATCACTGGCAGCAAGAATACAGGGTGTTAGAGAAGAATGAAGAAAAGGAGGAAATGAATATATGCTATGGACAAATGGTTGGAGCAAGATAACACTTTAATAACATGTTTTGATAAATACATTGCCAACATAATCGCACATACTGACCACAAAACAATATTACGGATGTCAAATCGTTATCTTAATCATGTACAGCGTGACACGTGTTTGACGATGAGGTCATTGGAAGGCGTTGTTCAAATTATAAATAATATATGGAATATGACACTATAAAACGACAGCATCCGTAAAGATAAGATCAATATTCATTGGAAATAAAATATATATATAGGGAGAGACACCACTGTGTGTCATCTGTACTTTTAAAGTTCTATGACTCAGAAGTTGGTGAAGAAACGTAACAATGGAAACAATTAACACAATGTCTGTTTTTAATAAACAGGAGCACAAATATTTTTTCGCGTTGCTGTGAATATAGTCTATGAATGTTAATAAGATATTCAGTGGCTTCCTTCCATCTTATGAATTATTTGTATTATTTAAAATAGATTCTGTTTGTAGCCAAATAAAATACTTAAAGGTCATTGCAAAGGTGTCACTCAACTTGGTTGTAAAATCTGACACTACACAACAAGGTACAAATCAATTTTACGAAAACAAATTAGACTAGCAAACATGGATCCTGCCTCGATTACATTTTGCATAGTTCTACCGATTATACTTGATAACGTTTTCCAAATACCATATCCAGTGAAGAATGATATCATATGTATTGGCACTCTTTGCGATGAGACATATCGTTATAGAAATGTTGTCAAGCAACTTGTACGAAAGGACGGTTGAATGTTTACATGCATCTCTCTTGATAGCAATTGGTCAATGGGCTCATATACTACGACTACGCATTTATAGTACGTTGCGGCAATGCAGAATCATAATGAATATGAAATATAACTTTCAAATGAATGTACAAAAATCAATAATCAAATACAAACCCCCTTATTTGACAAGCGAAATGCGAATTACGAAAAACACTTGTTTATTAAACAACAAGAGAATAAGTATATAATCTATGCCTCTTTGCCATAATGCCTATTCCGGGGATGGAAAATGAAAAGAAACACAAAGATTATCGGGTACGAAGAAATAATTTTGGTCTCTTAATAGGTTTGCATGTGTTTTGAAAAGAAACCAAGCAACAAATAAAGAAACAAACATGGGCATGAAAATTGCTCAGTTTCCAAAACATATAAATTGGCATCATTTGAATCTGTCATTTTAAATACTTTGCATATAATCTTAGAAATGCATACTTCCAGGGCCAATTACATTGTCTGTACTTTGAGGAAGCCATTGTGATAGTTTCATTTATTTCAAATAACGGTGACATATAGTTTCTATTGTTGATTTCAAGAACTATTGCATAAACGACTGGTGTCTTGTAATGAACAACATGGTCATTTAATTTGTCCGAATTCTGTACTTTTGTAAGACTGATTATCATCCGTATTGTTTATGCAAGGTATTTGAATTGTCAATCACCACAAACTAACTTGGGATAAGGTCGAACCCTGCTTTGCAATTGACCAATATATCATTCCGTCCTTCATCGTGCACTTGTTCATATCTGTATTTAAAATAATCTGAACTAATTTGAATGAAATGCTACCATAAGCACTCGATCATCAATAGTTGTAAATTTGTGTACATAAGATATGACATCTCGATCGTATAAAGCGTTCATTGCAACATAGCTTTTCAAGCTAAATGTTTTGAATATAGCAGTCCAAAAACTGCACTACCAGTGATTTGTTAAAATTCGTCGTATTAACACGTTTGTCCAAATATATAAAAATAAAGTTTCATTGCAGTCTAATATGACATTTCTCACTATATAGCTGAATAAAGTTTCAACTGTTTGGAAAGGAAAGGTTTATTCATAAATTTGACACCGAGCATATTAGCATCAAACCATGATTCCATTATTGGTGTGCGGATTTGATGCCAACACTTAATTGAATATAAAGATTATTGCTATTATGTGGAAATATTTGAGTGACATTTTCAAAGGTCACTCTTAATTCAGCTTAAAATAAATCATTCTTACCTGTATCTATTAAGGATATGGTAGAATTATTCACGTTTGGCCACTCCTCGCATGCCGGAAAGTCGCATTTTCAGGTGGAGTATGATATTCTGGCCTCAATTCGAGTTCACAAAGATGCATCCACTATTCAGTTAATATTGCAATTTAAAGAAAGCTTTTGCATAGGTTATAGGTGTTAGCGCTTTAGATGCATACATAAACACATGAAGATCTGTTATAAGTAGTCGAATATCATGGGAAAAGAAAGTGAATTCCTAGAAAATTGTTGAGAAAGAAAGTAACGATCGATGAAAAATGACGCAGCATAGATGGAATGACGTCCAATCTAAACATATTCATATTCTTAGTTCTTTTTATTGGATTTACCGTATGCTAATTTAAAAGCATTCATGCGTGGTAATGAAATAACTAGGGGTCAGAATTAATAAACTCAATGCATATTTTTTATGGAATGTCTTTTAGTCCGTAAATGTTGTAACTAGAATTTGAAATTAAAACATTTCTTAATGACTCCCACTTCTCTAAACGATACATTTTGTCTCGAGGAACTGATGCTAACGAGTAATATGCTGATTAAATTTCGTATAAATATTCTCAATTACTGAGCAATTATTGTCAAAACAGTAAATTCATTATAAGCTCAAATATACCATATCATTCTTACTTATCTTAGGTGCTAACTTGACTATAAAATATAAAACAATTAGCAAAGGTATCGCAACGCTTAGACACAGATGAATTTGAATTACATAAATGAATTTTTTGAATATGTCTAATCATGTCCGATGCTTTGTCCTAAGCTAAAGGTACAGCTCTGCATAAGTTAAACATTATAGTTTCCTTCTAGGCTCTGCGCTGCTTTTACTGTTAAAACAACAAATATTCATAACTTTCCAGCAAATATCCAGCAAAATTATAAAGGAAAATACTAATGATGTTAATATGGATTATAAGAGCATGGAAAAGAATCCAATAGGCTCAGACAGATATTGACTTCACGTCTCTTCGGACGCTCATATTCATATTGCAAACCAGAGACTCCGAAACCTCTGATGGCAAATATGTATTCAAAGGATTTGAGTGAATTGGATGGATGTAATCATTGAATTCCATCGTACGCGAGTTAATGGGATTAAAATATCCATCTATTTCTTGACTAACATATATGTCGTCGGATCTCATTGATTCATCTGATTCCCTATTTGTAGGAACTATAATTGGTCCAACCAGGAGAGATCCTCTGCTGAATTCACCGTCCGTTTCAATGGCGGTGCTCATTTCACCTTTTGCATTGCTTACAATTGTCCAGTAATTCTCAGCTTGGTTTACTTCTCGTGCATTTTCATTTCCGTCATCGTTATTGGACACTGTATTGATATTTGAACCTCTGACAACACGAAAACTAGAATATAAATAAATAAATAAATAAATAAATACATAAATGAAAAAATAAATAAATAAATAAATAAAAAAATAAATAAATAAATAAATAAAATATATATATATATATATATATATGTCAGATGTTACAACGAATTAAATTATTACCAATGAATTTGTGTGTTTGTGTATATATGTGTGTGTGTGTGGTATGTGCGCTGTATCAATGATATACCAAGAGGTGTATCAATTTTTCATTAAAAATAAAAGAAGCTTTGCTGAATTTCCTTTTAATGAAAAATTTATACAACGAGTGGTATATCACTGATACAGCGTACATACTGTATATATATTTTATTGATATCACATACAAATACGTATATTTGCCCTTTGAACGGAGTTCAGATTTACTACAGGCAGATGTGTATTGACCGAGTGAATGAATTCCTCATATCCTCGAGTGTGTCCGCTACAAAATGTAGTTCTATACTTTTTGTGGCTATTCACAATCACCTTGCATATTGATAAGTTGATTGTTTTCTTTTTTAGTTTCTTTTTTTCTTCACATTGATTAAATCAAAATACTACATACTTATGATATAAACATGAAAGTTGGTTTTAATGAAAAAAGTAGAGCACTACAAAAACATATGGTTAGCTACGCCATTCGCATGAAGAATGCCATTCACATACCGGTGCATGGAAATTAATGTGGAATATAAACTAAGCGAAATGACGAACCATCAAGAGGTAATTAGAATATTTTAATATATTTACAGTTGATCCAAGTCATTATTCTGCTCTAGTAACAGTACCACCAACAATAAACTCTCTCTCTCTCTCTCTCTCTCTCTCTCTCTCTCTCTCTCTCTCTCTCTCTCTCTCTCTCTCTCTCTCTCTCTCTCTCTCTCTCTCTCTCTCAGACACACACACACACACACACACAGACACAGAAACACACACACACATATCCTTTGGTCGGTTCGACTTAACGTTTACCATCAATCATAAGTCCAGAGATATCGAGGGATGACATAAATGAAAATCCTCTACGTTCATCATTTCATAGATATTAGCCCGTATCTTGTTACGATGGTCCAGAGAGAGAAAGAGAAATGGGTGGGGCTTGGGGGTCTTTGGACATTTTCATATTTAAATAATAATAATCGATTATAGTATGTTTAAGAAACAACGACAAAACATAACATTAAATACATCACATTATGTGTACCACGTAACCGAGGAATTTATAATGGCGACTTGGTTTGCAACTTTATATCATTGACAAACACTGTAGATAAATCCCAAGGAAAGTGCACACATATCGTTACGACGAACCATATTCTTGTAGGTTACTTGGTGTAGTTTCCATTTCAAGGTTTCAATCCAGCCCAAATTCATTTTCTCTTTCACTCCATATTTCTGCATAGTATGTCCATTATGCATGAGAGTGGAGGGGGAACAAAAATCAGAAAGGATTGCGATGAAAATGTGTACCATATTGAATTCATTTAGAAAACGAGGATTATTAATACTTTTTATCGTTATTTCCATACGTCACTAATGATTAATGTGTAGAAATTCATCATTGATCTAGAATCAACTGCAGACGGTCGCTAGAATGTTTATATATGCGTATTATTGCGCCATGGGCGGATCACAATTTGATAT
>JAECUM010064850.1:0-15026 GCA_016617855.1 Megalonaias nervosa | reverse complement strand
ATATATATATATATATATATATATATATATATATATATAATTGCATCGTACACAGCAAAGCATTCTTGATCTACATCAGACGGATCACAACGCCTTGTATTATTTTTCTCTCTTTCTCTTTTTATTTATCGCATGTCTGAGGATGTTGTATCTATGATCTTATTGATGTTTCTTGACTTATTTTCCAAACTGCAACTTCTCGTTAAAATTTTCATTTTTTGACAACATCCCGCAATATGACACTATCAGGTACAGACTATTTTTTCCTTTTTGTATCTGGGAAGATATGAAAGCTGTTTCCTAGCTCATATCCTAGTTCTGTGCCAACATGATTCTTGGTTGAATCATTCTGTTCTTGGATCTTTCGATATTTCATAAACGTTTCAGGATCTTCTGTCACAGTAGTCACCTTCACAACCGCTTCTTTAAGACTTGAAACACATCTAATATAATAAAACATCACTGGCTTCATGTTCTATCTTCACTTTGGAATGAGCATCAGTTTAACTGCACCCTGTCGCTTTCTATTGTTTAGTTTTCTTCGAACTTTGTGCAGCGTCGTATGGCATGATGCCTGGTAATGTGCATCTGCAGCCACCATGTCTCAAAAGTAACACAAACCTAAACATATTGGACATACATATATGGATTAATCGATGTACTGAAACGATGATCCAATCAAATCACGCCTTCTATCAAATGATATACAGTTTCATCTATTAATGTAATTAACCTTTTATTACTGATCCTAATTATATAGGTGTTTCTGTAGTTACCAAAGAACAATGATCTGCTTAGCAAATAAACTAGCATACATACAGAGAAATAAATGGATGTCGCTGGTAAGAACAATGCTCACATATCCCGATTGCAAACTATAGAAAGGATGTTTATATAATTTAGAACAGTAAAAGTAGAAAAATGTTAATGACATGGAGATTAACCGGCTTATGTAATTGACGAATTAATGATATAATGAATGAGTTAATTATTTTATCTATCACAGAGCATAGGTCGAATAGATGAATCTATTCCACCCAATAATTTGGTTTACTGTTATATCTTACCTTCTTCTCTCTTCGTGCACGATGGTGTAGCCTTATTATTTTTTGAGGATAAAGACAAATAAAATAGATTCGGAGGAAACAATAAGATAAAACGATCATTATCTTTCAACCAAAAACGTAATCAAGATTTCTTTCTCAGTTCATCTAATGTATATGTGTTAGAGTCGTATCCTGTCATTTTATACTCTTCATGTATTGAATGAGATGTTGTGAATCTTTAGTAAACGTGTGCTTGTTAAATACGAATGTACATTTGCGAAACATGAAGTATATCTTACATCGAGAGTTAGAGAGAGGTAAAGTGTGATATTCTCTGGTAAAACTAAGTACTTGACAGACCAATCAAGAGAGATAGACAGACAGACAGACAGAGAGGGTTCTGGGTTTGGGGAGACTTGCCATAAAGTTTTTTGTGTAATGTCTATCCTTATCTTTCGTTTTGGGTCGATTAGTCTGCCCTTTGACCAAGCAACAGAGAGAGAGAGAGAGACAGAGAGACAGAGAGACAGAGAGACAGAGACAGACAAAGAGAGACAGAGAGACAGAGAGACAGAGACAGACAATGAGAGACAGAGAGAGTAGGAGGATAGACGCGTCAGGAAATGTTCATATTTAAAAAAAAAAATCTTTTTAGCACCTTATTACAGGTTCTATATAAAATACCCAAACATTATGCAAAGTATTAAATAAATTACAGTGTGTTTTTGCCTTATAATCAATAAATTTACCGTACAATCTCTATTGGCTATTGCATATTTGGCTCATTTGTACTTGAACACTGTAGGTAATTCCCATTAAAAAAAGGAACACTCCATTACGACAGCAAAAGGACCTGTAGGGTTACTCGGTGTAAGTTAAATTTCAAGGGATTGATCAGGCTTAAATTCTTGTCCTCTCTCATACGACAGGTCTCCACATATTTTGCCGCTGACGAAATGGCGAGAGAGAGAGAGAGAGAGAGAGAGAGAGAGAGAGAGAGAGAGAGAGAGAGAGAGAGAGAGAAAAAAAGATTGAGATAGAAAGAGATAATACGGAATTAAATTTGCACCGCAGACTACAGATTTAATTCTTTGAACGGCAATTACCAAAACAATGTACACAAATTTCATATGCGGGTTCATTTTGTTCCTGAAGCACTGATATGACCGGACATAGCGTCATATTTATATAGTCTGGAAAGAGCAATTTGTTTTGTCAGTCAGTTAGTTTCGAAATCATATTTTCAGTTTGTTTTTGATTACATTTTCAATGTCTGTATGATGTCATGAAAGTAAACTGTAACATATCATTTCCTACATCTTCTAAAGAGCTATCATTTTATCTGATGAAAGCAAATACCGGTCTCGAATTTGTCAGCTTTTCTATTTAAACTTGTTCCCGTACGGAGACCATCTGCATTTTTACAATTGGTATGCCAAGAGTATGTAACACCAAATTCGCCTTGAGAACATATGATGTATTTAAAGTGCAAGAATAGTATCTATGTAAAATTTTCTTTCTAGACAATATATGTATGAATTTGTCTGCCATACACTTACCGTCAACGTCAATGAATATAGAATCCAAAAGGAGTCCTTTCTCATCCCATGCAAAATAACTACCCTTGTGAAACCATGATATATTTGGAAAGGTGAATGAGAATTCTTCTGTTTTCAATGCACATTTTTGTATTTCTGTATCTTCCACTATTACAACATCTGTAGAGGTGCAATCATCGTTACTCACATTGTAAAGTAGGACAGCACAGTTAGAAGTGGTATGATCAACTTTAATCGAAGACGCGGTTGTTTTAGGAAAAATGAATGAGTGTGTAATGCGCTCCCCTGGATGTGCTGGCAATATGCAACCTGTAAACAGAACGAAATGAAATCAGGTTTTAAAATAGCTATTAACGTATTTGATTGTATATAAGATGCATTTCCTTCCAAATAATGCCAAATATAATTAATGCCATAGCATGACTTTATGTTCTGTGATAAAGAATTATGCAATATATTTTTTAAAATAAAAAGACATACATTCAACCAAAACAGAAATAAGGTCTGCCTGATTGAGTATCATATGAATCAGCCACAACGAGTTATAATAAATTATTCTGCACCCATGCGCATTATGATAGAATCCAATAAGACGCATTATTCGGCGTAACCCACGCAACTGGTACAACCAACCATTATACCGACAGTTCGCACAGCAATCAATACATACAAATTTGCTCGCTTTTCGTGCCAAATACCAACATTGTTCTACATAAAATGGCGTAATTAGCCAATCAAACACTAAAGCATGTGTGTAAACATCGTACATGTTTATGATCATGAAACTATAAACAACAGCTGACCTCGCTTGTCAAGTCCTAAGGATAATTAGTATAGGCAATGACGTCCTTTGTATGTTACCACCCTCCATCCAACACTCAACAAAAAAAGAATAAAACAACATACAAGGAAAGAAAGCATAACAAGATCAAACATTTAATTGTCATTTGATGTCAAACTTAGAAATATAAGTGTTACATACGGAGTACTAGTCCTAAAGCGTTCTATAATAATCCATGTCCTAAGTTTGTTGACATATGAATCAACAAAACTACCTCTTTGGAAGGAAACTTGTATTAATTTTGTTTTCTACTTTTTATATCTGTGTAAACCTATAATATATTCTGTATCGGTTTATTCTTTTATTTAGCCATATTTGATATTAATTTTCTAATAGCATATCTACCAATTTATCTCGTTGCGTTGATTACCAAGATAGTTTATTTGTCAAACTTTGAAGACTCAAACTATACCTTTCAGTTTTATCATAACGGAAATCATAAAGACTAAAGAGTAGTGTAAAACGTATGAGACTAAATAGTGAATAATTAGACGGGCACGAAAAACAAGAAGATGCTTGAAAGTTTTTGAGGCAAAAGAAATAATCTATCTAATGGTTTCAGAGTTTGCTTTTCACAAAGAGTGTAGTAAATTATATAAGTACACGGTGTGGTAATGAGTGCTGTTTTATTCTTTATTTAATCAGGTCAGAGAAGCAGATAATATGATGAATGATACGTTTAAGATGCCATGCAGGATGGCTCTTAATCCACCCATGAACGGACATTAACAAAAACGTATTTATTACAATTTGATAAAATTAAATGATTTTGACTAATATTATTTATTATATTACAAAACTGGATAATTAGCAACTTAAGATGTTTGACAAAATGTTTCTGTTGATATTAAAGGAATACTTACGTGCAACACGAACGCTTGTGTTTCCTTTGTCAGTGGATACCATCCGCTGTCCTTGAAATTTGTATTTAGTAGCAAAAGAACTAAAATTACTATCGTTCATGACGATTCCTTGTATTCGGCCAGTATAATTACTGATAATAGAAGGTGTTCCTTCTTTCCCATTCTCTTTGTGGTACATCATCACATTAGTGAACTGTCGATTACTGGTGAAACTATAATAGTTTATTTGCAAAGTAGCATTTACATCTGTGTGAAGTCCATCAATACAAATAGTTGCATTATTTCCCAAAATATTTAACAGAAGATCTGCAAAAATGAGCAATGAATCTTGTAAGATATGCGTAAAACGTGATAACAGTATAATTTCGTTGTCTTTTTAAATCTTTAGAAATATAATCAGGCATGTAACCGCATTTAGATATGAACATAAGCATATATACACCCATAAGTTCAAATATAATTAGTTCATACATACATACATACATACATACATACATACATACATACATACATACATATATCACCCTTGCATGCACAAACATCTGCGTATTGGAGATTTATCAATGTCTTTTAAATAGTGATCTTTCATGATATACGAACAAATGGACAAATGTAGGAGCGATGAGGTCTAAAAGCATCCAAAGTTCATGGTAGGTTAAATCTATGCCTGACATTCAAATTTCTTTGGTTTAGTTCAAAGATCCAAATACGTTTCTCGACTTATATATATATATATATATATATATATATATATATATATATATATATATATATATATATATATATATATATATATATATATATATATATATATATGTGATCTGTTCTTACGCATGTAGAAGAGGGGTGCAAGTTATTGTCAGAATGAAAGTGAATTAAACAGGCAACTTTATTGAAAAGCAGGCCACTTTATTACTAAAGTGTTTGATGAGATTGTAAAATTAAATGTGCATGTACTATCCTACTTTTTACGACATTGATCGAATCAAAAGGAAGACAGAAAGTGAAAGACAGAATTCGTTAGGTCAGTCGTAAAAAATACAATGTCAAAGTATATGGGTACATAATTAAAACAAAGACAAACTTTGTGTTTGATGCTGGCCACTTTCGTGAGTTTGTATTGAAATAAATGTAATGTATTGAACCAAAATTTTTTTATGTAATTACAGCACAACATAACTATCTGGACAAAGTCTAAAGAGTAAACATGTTAAGAAATTGAACAATGAAACATACGGTATAATACATAAATTTTTTGAGGCCACAAAAGGTAGGTGGGGCAAAGAACAAACATTTCAGCATCAAAGAAAAGAAAAATCAGTGTTGAGCAATATGAAACCGATGAATGCACTATTGCCGAGGCAGTAGAGCACCCTCATATGCCCCGGTAGTTATGATATATCCAGCCTGTATGAAGGATTGAAAAGAGATTTTAAAACGGATCCGCGTACTTCCTGAATGCGCTGTTGGTCTTCCGGAGCTGTTAGAGTACCCTCATACTCTCCTGGCGGTCGAACGACAGGTAGACACAGATTAGTCCGGGTCGAGTGTATACCATCCCAGCAAAGCACGGTCGATGACCAGGGATCTAGGTCTGCAAAACCCACGAGACGTGAAAAAGACAGTAACCCAGACAGCAGAATGACGATCTTAGAAAAAGTGACTGAAGTGTTACAAAGCCGAGACCTTTTTGCTTAACCTTACGTATTTTTTAAATGCATCTGATCTCCACCTACCTAATTCCCTTATCTAGTTTTCACTTAAATCTTGTCTAGCCGTCTCAGTGGCGGCTCCAAGTCTGAAACTATGGGACTTAAAGTGGTAAGAGTTAAAGCCACAGAAGCAAAGTGCTCTTCTAAGTTCTGTACTAAATTCTACTCTAGAAACTGGTTGCCCATTGCGGTTCATGAAAAATGGTCCTGGGGTATTACTCCTGAGTGTCAGGTATGCCTGTAAATGAGTTATCGGACATGTAGCAGCATTTTGTTGGGCAGCAACATACAAAATATATGGTTGTCCTGAGCCGTGTTTGAAGTGTCGAAAAGTGATTGCAAGACGCTTGTGGGAAAAAACGACTTGAGATAATTGTAACACGTTATCATTATGATGTACAGTCGCTTGCACTGTAAGCTTATCCAGTACAAATTTGCGAATTGTACTTTTGTGAATGGTTTGAATCTGTTTATGAATAAGGAAAGATGACGAAGGGTCTGCGAAACCGTTGAGTGTGTGCGCATAGCCAACTGCAGAAACAAAAGTGGATATCGAAGATGCTGCATATTTCTAGTTGATTAATTGCGCTATGAAAAGGGCCAAATTGGTTATTGAGACTGGGAGAGAAAATTCGGTCAAGGTGTTTGATGTGAACTCTTTATATAGCGTCCAAGCCCGCTTATATATGGTTTGTGTAGCTGGGTGAAGGATACTTTTGAGCAAATGGTCAAGCGTACTCTCTAGTTTGTCAAGGTTGGAAGAAGCGGAATGCGGTGAGGGTCTGCATAGGGAGCCATGGCGTGGAAAATTGAAACCTGTTGGCGAGAAAGGGCATCGGCGAGTTTGTTACGGTTACCAGGTATACGTTTTGCCTTGAACAAGATATTTAATTTAATGCAAGAGAGTACAAATGTGCGAATGAAATGCATGATTTTTGTGTCCTTAGAGGATTGCTTGTTTATGATTTCAACTAAGGCTTGATTGTCAGTGTGAAAATAAATACATTTATTGGATATGTTCACCCCAGATCTGAACTGCCAGAACGATGGGGTAGAATTCTAGAAGCGTTATATTTTGATATGCCCATGTCTGATCCCAGTTGCCATAGAATAATTGTGTGCCTAGGACCGCACCGTATCCTACCGAGGCAGAAGCATCTTTTGTACAAGTCCAACGAGTCAGAAGTCATCCAAATGTCAGTTAAGAATAAAGATCTACCGTTAAAACCGGTTAAAAAGTTTTGCCAGGCCCTTAAATCTTCCTTTATCTCTTTTGTTATTCTAATGTGGTGATGCGGTTTTGAGATGCCAATTGTCGAGTTGATGAGTCGCCGAAGAAAGACTCGTCCCGGCAAGACAACTGCGCAAGCAAAGTTAGGAGTACCTATGATGGATTGTAACTCCTTGAGAGTAATTTTATTTCGAGCCAGATATAAATGTATGAGTTTAGAACATTTTTTCAAGTTTGTCCGTGGGAAGGCGAACCTCCATTCTCAAGGAAGCCAATTCTTATCCGAGGTAAGTCATGGTTGTTGATGGGGCAAAAGTTGTATCCGCAGCCATAGGAACGCCGATATCAGCACATACAGTCAGGAAGCGATGAAGCTTATGCTGGCATTATAGACGTGTTGTATCTAGTATCAAATAATCGTCCAAAATATGTGTCATGTGTGTTATAGGTAACTTTGTGGTCGCTATCCATTGAATGGAATTGCTAAAAGTCTCAAATATCTGGCAACTGGAACTACAACCCATTGGTAAACATTTGTCAAAATAATATCCGGTTCCGCCACAAAAGGCCGAAACAATGATATTGCATGGGACAAATAGGAAGAATGCAGAAAGCATTTGATATGTCTGTTTTGGACATAAAACACCCCCTACCCAGCTGTTTTATACATGTGATAGCATTATCAATGCCTTCGTAGTGTACTGTTGATTATTGAGTTGGAATTCCATCGATAACCGAATCGGCCGGTGGGAAGGAAAGGTGATGAATTAGTCTGAAAGACCCAGGAGTTTTCTTTTCGACTAGACCCAAAGGCGAAATGTGTAAATTGGGAAATGGTTTTGTATTAAAAGGCCATGCAAAGCGACCTGCTGCCAATTCTTTCTGTATCTTTTCTTCAGTACTTTGGGCATTAGTTTGAGACGAGTTCAGATTCTTACATACGCGTGTTTGAAATGTCTAAATAAACCCAACATCGAAACCTTTATGAAAACCTAAAAGCAGGTATTCCATTGTGGCAGGATCGAAATCGTGGAGCCAATATTGCAAGCGGTCAATTTTGACAAGGGTAGGCAAAGGGTCAGCACTATTTGCCGACTGTCTTCTTGTTGTTCGGGTTAGTGTTTCGAGGTTGCTCTGATCGTTGGAAACGAAAAAGCTGGTTGTTAGGTCGCTGCGGTTGCTGGCTGTATTGTGGAAGTACCTTAAAGGGGTGAGAAATTGGTTTGGGGCAGCGAACGAATGAATGTCCCCCTAAACAACTGAAGCATTTGTGCTGAAAACTGCATGAAGATCCCAATGAACAGCAACCGCTTTTGTGGTACGTAAAACAAACTCACTTTGGATACTTTGTGTTTGTACTTTGAGATGGATTGGTATGTGTGTAGCTGTTACGACTCGACTCTAGCACAGCCTTCATGTAGAGTTTTAGGTGTGTGGTACCCCATTTAGCTTCCCCCTTTGCAACCAATTGTCGAAAGTTTTCATCATAGTACCTCCAATCAGCGCGTCTAGCCTCAATTTTAAGGACAGTTTCCATATGGTGGGGTAGCGAGGTACCAACTAGGGGATATTTCTCACATATGACACTGGTGAACCTGCTCCAAGCGAGAATCCACTGTCCTATTGTGAGATGGACGTTCCTAACTTTTGGGACAATGCTAAGTTCAGGACCAGTGCTATGCGTATCTAAATGAAATTTGAAACCTTCACCCTGCGCTTTATTCAGGACGGAATAAAAATCAATGTATGAGACCGCCCATATGTTTGCATTTACTTTATCAGGGATTAAAGTGGATGGGGAGACCGACGAGCTTACAAAATGTGATTGGGACCCCCCCCCCCCCCCGAGGCAGAAACTGTTTGGACGACGTTACTTGTATTCACAGCTGTACCTGTGAGTGAAGCTGTGTTTTCCACAATGTCACGGGAGACCATGGACGCTGCTGGTGTGTTGTCTTTTTGTACGGCGGTTACATATTGAAAACCAGTTTGTGGACTATTTTCCGTGGACGGCCTGAGCATCTCTACTAGGTGATCAAAATTGTTATTGATCTCCTGTGTCATTTGGGTGGTGAGCCCGTCGGAGACCTCTTGTGTTATAACATTAAGAAGATGGGGCTCCATCGAAGCCAATTCGGTGGATGTCCCAGGTTGAGGGTTGTGGGCAGTTGGTGTTGAAAGTCGCACCTTCTTTCTGGTCCTCTTCGCCGCCTCTTGGACGTTGGACCTCGATGGTCTGGCTCTTTTCGCTGCCACTTGCGACGCCGCCACAGCCTTCTTCGTAGGGGGCATTCTGTAAGGAATGCCATAAAAAGTTAATAATTACATCAATGTCAGTTGATTACTACGTAGCAATCGTCGCAAATGCATAACCCTTATTGTAATATTATGAAACTCACTGTTCACTGTAGTGAGACGAAGAACGAACTCGGCAATAGTAAGAAAAGAGAATGAAAAAGTGAACAAAATTTGAGTTATGAAAGTTGTGGTTCAATGTTTTGAGGTGCGGACCAATGGCCAATGAAGTGTCAAGTACGCCAAGCATGAACTAGTAGCAACGGAAAACATACAGAACGACAGCTAAACACAGCCCAGTGGTACGGAACCAATTGGTAAACACACAGGCCAGTGATACGGAATCAACTGGTATTCATACAATCCAGTGGTACGGAACCAACTGGAAAACACAAGGCAAATACAAAAACCAGTGGTACGGAACCAGCTGGCTAACACACAATCCAGTGGTACGGAACCAGCTGGAAAAAAAAAAAAACACAAGGTAAATATAAAACCAGTGGTACGGAACCAGCTGGCTAACACACAATCCAATGGTACGGAACCAGCTGAAAAAACACAAGGTAAATATAAAACCAGTGGTACGGAACCCGCTGGCTAACACACAATCCAATGGTACGGAATCAGCTGGAAAACACAAGGTAAATATAAAAAGCAGTGGTACGGAACCCGCTGGCTAACACCCAATCCAATGGTGCGGAACCAATTGAAAGAAAACAAACATGCAGTCGTTTGCAGATCCTGTTCGAAAGTATTTAAGAACGTGACAAGGAAAAGAGACGGACAAAGCACTCTTAGGCACATATGTTGATGAAATTAATTTATGTAATAGACGATGGCAAATGCATCTCCATATAGCTTTATGGTTCTTATTCTATTGTCTGGTTTAACTCAGCAAGCACGGTTATTTCTTCATCTCAGAATATTGTAAATTTGACGCTGTTTCGTAAAACATTCACATCGTGTACTATATTTATATTTTTACTCACCTTTAGTATGCATTATTCCACAGAACAGAAGGGCAACCGATTCCTTGATTAAACTATCCATATTTTACGCCAAACTGTGACTTCACAAGTTGTTTTAAGAGTAACAATGCGTTTACAAATCTCAAAAATCAGTGTGGTATGTGCCGGCAAGATGTTGATTCTCCGAGCCATCATACATGCACATAGCCGATGGAAAAATTACTATTATTGCATTCTATATAGTTGATACATAAACACGTTCGTACTTAGTTTCATTGCAGTATCAGACAAAGTTAAAAGATTACCATTGCAAAGACAATTACATTACACACAGTTTTGTATACAAATATTTTATCCTATTTTAAATACACTGATGACGGAGAAAGGGTCAACAATACATCGAACTATAATAAATGACATTTGAGGAAACAGTGATAGGCATACAGGTTCATGAGCAAAGAAAGTCGTTGTTAAAGTGGAATTTATATTGGGGATTTTGTAAGCAAAGACCATTGCAGGAAACCTTGAGAAGTTTAAAGACAGGGACAATCAATCTGACGGATATGATTCAGTCTGGTACATTGACCTCTGAACTACTTTTACTGAATATCATATCATGTGAAAAGAAATAGTGTACCATATTTCCTCCCATATGAATCACACAAATCACAATCAGTACACATTGATGTTTTGTTTATACTAAGAGTAATTTCATTTGTTTCAATAAGAAACAAGTATGTCATCTCACAATGAACGAATATGTGTATGTTGATTAAATTGAGGATGATGAATTGTGCGTGTCTTGTGTGTGTGTGTGTGTGTGTGTGTGTGTGTGTGTGTGTGTGTGTGTGATTGAGAGAGAAAGAGAGACAGAGACAGACACAGAGATAGATACACAGAGAGAATGAGTGATTGCACATACACTCATTTAATAGTTGCAAGCATTACTGATTTATTTTTCTTTGTGCTTTTTTGTATTTGTGCATCACTTACTAGGGACCAACTTATACCTTAATGGAATACATCAGATGAAGATGAATGATATGGATTGTCGCAATACTCAAAGCTATCACATGTAGGACTGGATTTTCAACAATAACATTTCTATTTAAAACAAGAGAGTCAAAATCGGTACATAGATTTTAAGACATATTTGCTGGGTTTTCAGTAAAGAAACACGGTGGGCGTGTATAAAATGTCAAAACGACTATCGTGACACATCATGTTATTAAGAATGTCTCCGTCACAGCACTTACGTATTTTCCACGGAACATATTGTTGTAAAATCCATGATATTAGTCTGTCACATTTACTGAAAGCAAGAAGATGACTGGTTTATGTATGATTAATTACGAAAACAAATCAATAAATATTTGTTTTCTTTGAAATTAGATACATACATTCCAACACATAATATTTGCTTTCTCTCATAATTTTTTAATGCCAATTTTGGACAAATATTGGCTTGCATTTTAATTGTATGTTATATAATTTGCTTGGTACATAAGACACCAAAAGTATAAGCTATGAAAATAGGAATAATTTATACTTTTAATGTTTCTGACAGACTAATATGCGTTGGAATGGTTCTTAATTCATTCTAGTCCTTTTACAGAGTAAACTAATGTTGAATATAATTATTATGCAATGGAACTCAATACAATGCATTTAATGCATCACATGGCACGTCTGCTGTAAATATGATACAGAGTGATAGTAACAACAATGGATTCAGTAAAGTGACTGAAGTATAATGGAAATTAAATTTCACGCTGTACACAGAACAAGAATTGCTGTAGTATATAGAAAAAAAGGAAGAGAGACATTAACACATGATAACCAAAGAACGTTTAGCTGTACTTAGAATATGGAAATTGAAATTTTAAGAACATAAATCAATATTTAAATCTAAAGTAAAACATATTTTGTTTACAGATTTTCTGGTTTATTTGCTAATCTCCAAGTATCGAAACGTTTAAACAAAATGTTATGAACGCTCAATATCCTCGTGGTAACGAAACACACTGTATAAAAACAGAAAATAAAAATTAACTAATTGCAGACGTTAGAATGTGCTCATTATTTCAACTCAAATGGTTAACTATGTCTTACCAATTTGACACTGAGAATAAGAATTGTGATCAATACTGGCCCTGGATTTGGCTTTAGTAAAACATCTAAAATCTTTCCTCTGTGATTGCAATGATTTCAAAACATCTTTTTGGGTTGGGTTGAAATTATGAGTTTATCACAATAAGGCAAGATTTGTTCAAAATCTGCATTGAAGCTACGGTACCTCAGTCCTGGCATTACAATCACTGTGATTCACCATTCAAGCCACCATTCAATTATATTTTGTGAAAATACATAGTTGTATGTAACTATCAAAAGGACATCAGATTAACTTTCTGTTCAGCATCTGATTCAGTACAATATGTATTGATAAATATATGTCCATCATGTTCATTCTGTTTAGATGGACATAAACTGTACTTAAAATCTTATTGGACCAATATTTATTGCGCGACCACAAAAGAGTTAGTCTAAATGGCCGACCGATGTTGTTACGCGACCACAAGCATTTTAGTTTAAATGGCCGACAATGAATAAAGTAAAATGCTTCATAGTTCTCAAGATGCTACAGTATAATGTATAGGTAAAGAATTTAGCCTTAACAAGCTAAATGTTATATAACAATGAGTAAGATAGAGACGGGTCTTGATCCTAAGAAAGGCAAAACTGTCTGAACATTTTCAGGTAGCAGTCAGTATTACTGTCTCTTGGAAAAACAGAATGCCCAGAAAAATAATATTCTTGGAGAGATATTCACTGGGATTTATAATGAATTATAACAACAACTCGATACAGGCCATCACAGGAACAACAGCACCTTCATCGGTGGACCTAATTTGGATTTCCACTGAAGTTTATTCGGAACTTTTATTATTAGGAATTGTGTCCAGGATTATTTTGGTATTAAATTCTCAATACCGCAAGCTCTTTTATTGTAATTTTCACTTTGTAATCTAGAGAAATAAATTATTTGTTGAATTGTAGAAAGCTTGTTGTTTTTCACTCTTTTCTGTTACTTATTTCCAGAGCATAGACTTGTACCAATTACCTGATTTCGGGTTGCAATGATAGTTAAATCTATTATCTTTGTCTTATAGGCAGACAACTCAATAATGGGCGAAACATTGGTTTCAAATATTTAACAAGTCATACCTGTTTTCCGTTGGCTTAATACATGGTATGGGTAACAGCAGTTATATGATGTAAAACAAAATTACAACTTTAAAGACAGGTATCTACCATAAAAATTGGAGCAGTTGCGTTGGGTCCTAATTTGGTCACTTTTTTGTATATTTGGCCACACAAACTGACCTATTTTTTTAATTATATGAACAGAGGCGTTATTCTACTTTTGAGCCCTTAATTCAAATACGTTCAGTTTCCAGAGCAAGGTACATTAGAGAACACGGAAAAAGTTAATTTTTGTTAATTATGCTCCGGTGCATATACTGGCGCTTCATCAGGATGATCATTTTGTATTCCCGATTCGTAAGGACCAGAACTAATTTTGTTTGCATTTACGTTCTAACGTTCATATTCTGAAATGCAAATAATGGAACTGTGTTATATATGTTTTGATTTTTATGGATGCTGTATGGCTAAACTATTTCGGCGGCATTACATATGTTGATAAGCACTAAATGCAAAACTTAGTTTGCGCTTTGCTCCAAGCTTGGGGAAAGTACGAGTTTGGTATGGAGTTTGGATATGTTTCTTCTTCTTCTTCTTCTTCTTATTATTATTATTATTATTATTATTATGGAAGCACGTGATTTAGACAAGTACAAAGAGAGTATTCGTGCATCATTGTGTTCCTCTATTCCTTTCACGGGCCTTTTATATTATTCGGCCAGTAATCGTTGAAACAAACATAAGTGAGCTGATACGAAATGTTTAAAAATACAATTCTTTACAGTTTTCTTCACCCAACCTCATATGATGATATGTGAAATGTACTGAATAATCTTATTTTAGATGCATTATTCGGTCATGGATTCTGTTCCAAACTGTCTCTGTTTATACTACTAAACAATGGAGAATAAACGAATGGCACATGCATGTAGTGACTTTACATCATTGGCATGTGCAGACTTCTTATTTCCCTCCTGTCTGGTATTGACACACAATTTTCCTGTATCAGCAGTCCAGTTATTGTCCTTCATTTATCTTGGATATATAACATTAATTCTGCTTGCATGAGCAGATAAATAAACTACAAAATAACCCAGTTGGTGTATACTTGCTTGTTTGTGTATGTGTACTTGAGTGTGAATTTGTAAAGATAGATAGATAGATAGATAAATAGATAGATTGATAGATAGATAGATAGATAGCGAAAGTGATAGATAGAAAGATAGATAGATAGATAGATAGATAGATAGATAGAGAAATAGATAGATAGATAGATAGACAGATAGATAAATAGATACATAGACAGA
>JAECUM010064843.1:0-35049 GCA_016617855.1 Megalonaias nervosa | reverse complement strand
TGATAATATGGTTGATATTTTATTTGATAACGATATTTCTAAACTAAAAGACAAAAAATAAACAGCAGGATGACATTCGGTCTACCATTCCATAAGTTCTGTCAAATAAACCTAATGAGGTTCCAAGAGTCTCTTTCAGACATACTCCCAAGGCGAATTTCTAAATATATGAGACGAAACTTTAGAAACTCAGAGGGCAGTCTATTTTATATGTAAGCCTTTTTTTGTGGCTAACTGGACTCTTCATTTTTGTTAGGACATTACCCCCAGAGAATTCCTAAATATCCGAAACAGAAACTTTAGAAACTCAGAGGGCTGTCTATTTAAAGGTCTTTGTTGTGACCAGGAACCTAATGAGGTTTATTTTTAGTCTAGCTATGTTTTTTTTGGAATGGCCCTTGTGTAGGGTACCCCTTTAGCGAAGTCACAAGGTCGCGACCTCACATCATCCTGCTGTTTATTTTTAGACGGCACAGACGGCACAAACATATAACATAAACTTATCCTAACTTATCCTAACTTATCCTAGCGGGGGCCTTATCTACGTCGAATAAATTTCGTACACTCTCCCACCATGGCAACACCTGGGAGTGCAAAAATCGCACCCACCATGTGTTTATGTGTTTACATGGTGGTGGGAGAGTGTATTTTGTTTGTTCGATATCGAGGTAATTCTCCGGACCCCCAACCCTTCCTAAAATTTCGAGGGGCAAATCCAGAGCCCTACCCAACGATTTCGTCCGTGAAGGGAACCGAACTCAGGGCGGCAGTATCAGAATCCAGCATTCTTAACACTGAGCTATGAAATTCAGTTATATATATATATATATGTTAAAAAAGTTATTATATAGTTACCTAATACTACACAGGCTATTACAATATACAGAATTAAAAAAAAATCATAATTATTATTAAACTATAGTGTGGATTTCTGAATAAAATAACATTTATTGTAAAATATTTCAATTTCCAAATACATTGGAGAGGTTTATAAAATCAGCATTTCTGTCAGTTTAAAGTCTGTGTTTCATTAGCCGTTGCTAGGAGATAGTGAGAAAAATCAATAAGTTTTATTATGCGTATGCTGCACATGCTATCTAAAAATAACTTGCTGTGTGAAGTTAAATCTCATGTGCTTTATAGTCATAATTACAGTTTGTTTTTTTTTTTAGTTTTATGCCTGTCTGTTTGTATGTTAGTTAGAATATTTATAGTCACAATTACAGTTTTTTTTTTTTAGTTTTGTGTCTGTCTGTTTGTCTGTGCAAGTTCTCTTCTGGAGTTAAATGCTTTTTAATGAAAAACCAACATTAGTCTTATGTAAGTTCACATAACATAGCAGGCAACTGCTTGTTACTAAGCTATGCTTAACGGAGTTGTCTCGCTTGATCAACTAATACCTTGCTTAACGGAGTTGTCTCGCTTGATCAACTAATACCTATGCTTGATCAAAATGCAGTGAATTAAGCAAAAATTTGAGATAAAAAGACTAAAACTCACTGATTATAAGTTTTATAGCCAAAAAAATAAACCAAATTTTTACAATGTAAAATCTAAATCACATATGATATGTTAGATAACTTACAAAGATTTTAAACTAAGCTGGAACAGTATTATCTTTCTTTTTAAAAAGGTTATATTTCTTGGCCAACAGATAGTATTTCCACACTTGCTATCAAGTAATATGTGCTATCATGATTATATAACGAGAATTTAACTCTACCAGATACTTTACGACGACACTCAAATAATTCTTTCATCGCTATCTTACTGAGAAGATACTTACTACCTTTTGCAAAAACCTTTGACCTGTCCAAGTCTAAACTAATTTTTGTGTACTGCTGCTGGCTGATTGGATTATGTAAATTATTATATTTCAATGCAAGCTCGTCTCGTAAACTTTCGAGATAACTAAAGTATTTGTAGTCATCCGATCTAATAAGGGATAGTTTGATTCTGTCAAGTTTACTAAAACAAATACCTGAAATTTCATCATTAAGTTCAAATGATAATTGTTGGCT
This sequence comes from Megalonaias nervosa, assembly GCA_016617855.1. NCBI lineage: Eukaryota > Metazoa > Mollusca > Bivalvia > Unionida > Unionidae > Megalonaias > Megalonaias nervosa. Next base: position 33,028 of record JAECUM010064843.1, on the reverse strand, counting down.
ATTGACCATTATTTTTTTAATTTTGCTATTAACTCCATCTGCTAATGTTAAATTTTCAAACATTATTTCTAATGTTTAGACAAAATTAATTGTATTATGTCTAATCGCTAGAGTCTTAATTCCATCGCTGCAATATCTTTTATCATCAAAATTACTTAGTCCACGTTTTATGATCGTATCGGTTTCAAGTTCATGATGATTTGTTCTTATGACATTAGTTTTGATAAAACTGACGCTATTGTTTAGCGTTGCTTTAAAATCGTCAAAATTCATCATCTTTTTCACATATCCTCGAGGAATACCTTTAGCTTTCTTTGTAAGTTTATTGTCATCTAATATAACAGCATACATTTTGCTTCTTAATCCAACAAACTCTCTTACCGGCACAAACATAAATTCATCTTTCATTTTCCCAATAACTTTCTTATTTGAGTTATCTTGAAATCCACTATATGCTGGATAATCTGATAAATCGAACAGACTTTTATTATTGTAAATATCCTCATAGACATCTTCACATTTTATATTATAAACTAGCGAGTCTGTATCAGTAAATAGCAACTCCGAATTTGGCCATTGCTTTTTGGTAAAATTGTAGTGAAAATTATACATCAGCCACTTCGATATATCAAGTACAGCTGCACCAACATAAATCGGTTTATTTAACTTTAAATTTGTTTTTCGTCGTTGTATTGCAGCAAGATTTTCATTAAATATTTTCATACTAACAAAACCATCATCGTTAACTAATTTATTTCTGCGACTAATATCATTGACAATTTCTATAGTAACCCTCCTTCGAATGTTTTCCATCGTCTTACCGAACACCGAGTTATTCATTAACTTGAAAAAGTTTTTCTCAAAGTCGGTCTTAGCCACAGCACGACGTTTTGTATTTAAATCAATATAATTTGCCATCCACTTCGACTGATTAAACTTTAGCACGCGGTGGACCTTTCTCAGAATTAGTCCAGCATCTACTGCTTGCTTTAAATTTTTGTAATGCATAACATAATTTCTTTTATCAAACAAATTTGGAACTAGCTTATTAACAATCGAATTTTTTGATGTCGTCGTTGCTCGTTGTTCAGGCGATAATAAACTATAATCAATTATCATTGACTCTGCACAAAACGGATAATCATTATGTAGATCGTGTAGCGAACTAGGATAATCTAGGTCAACTTCAACAAAATATGATATATCGGAAAAATCTATATTAATTTTTCTAGGTAAATCTTTTTCAGTTTCTTTAAGAAATTGATCTGGAGTTATCCAATGAAATCCACCGTGTGGCATTGGCTCTGACATGGCCCAGCCATACAAATTCACACAATCTAGATAAATAATGTAACTCGAAGGGAGATTTTTATCGTAATTTTTCAGATATTTGTTATTAGCGGCTGCATATTTCTTTGTTATGACGCTAATTCCACCTCTGATACCTTTTTCAAAATAAAGTTAAACATATCAACATCTGTCAAGAGATCTAAGTCTATTTTGCTTGTTTTTAGTAGAGCGTCCCAAGACAGCCCTGGAGCGGAATAATACCAGCAGGGATCTAATCCATAATTTGTATGACTAACTTGACGAAAACTTTCGAAAACATCTGCTAGCAATAATACATCTGTTTTCAAATATAGATCGTGATAATCACCAAATGTTTTACAACCAAATTTATTCCAGATATCTTGTGCATATTTATATTTGTCATCTGTGATATTTTCGTTTTTGAGTTGCGAGTAAAATTTATCTTTGTCAGGCAGAGAAGTTTCATCAAATCTGCTCCAGTCGTCGAGGTACTCGTACGGAAAGATACCTTTTTTTGTCAAATTGATATAATTTTCACTGAAGCAACTTTTTAGGTTAGCGAAATTACTGCCAGCGCTTGTAGCGCTGTTTACAAGCTCATCTAATGATGCTGCCATAAATTGCAGGCTGTCAATAAAGCGTAATTTGCCGAGCGTGACTGACATATACTTTTCAAAATTATTTGGAATACATTTTATTACGTTATTTAGTTTTAGTTTAGCTTTAATATTTTCATCACCAAAAGCTTCTACAATGATATGACTGTCATAGCCGCGAAAGTTATGTAAAACTACGGGAATAAAATCTGGAGCATGAAATTTTAAACTGCAACTGTTATGAGCTGTCCCACGATATTGGCCGGTCAAATGACAATGATCTCGCACCTTGGAATCGTCCAGCAACTTTTCACAAATATGACAATCAACTGCTTTATCGAAATCGAGTTGTTGTTTAGACGTTATTTTCATTGGAACTGTTCTAAATAATCTGATAGAAATTTTATTAACCTCGTCTATTAAATTTTTTAATAGCCACACGGCTGGATTTTCACCTCTATATAACTTTATCGGAGATGAAAATTTATCACTGGCGCAACAAACTACTTTATAAGCTACTCCACAAGGAATGTGCTGTTGTATTTTTCTAGTACTGGATTTATTCGGATTATTTTCAGCTCGAGCCACGGGAACGAGTAGACACTGAAAATCAGCGTAAATAAAAAAGGAATATTTAGTTTATGATTATAATTTTTAAATTTCAATATTTTTTCTTTTTCGCTAGGCATAGTTATTCTTTGAACATTAACGCAGTATTTGAGATGCTCCTGCAGTCTTCCGTCGCTAGAAAAACCATGCAAACATCTATAGCAGAAATATTTTTTATTTTTATTTTTACTGTACTGTCTGCCAACTAATCCGTTAAAGTTTTTTATCCAACAGTAATGTCCCTGATAAAATAATAAATTTATTGTCAACTGTGTAGCATTTTCTGAGATATATCTCGGGTAAACATTTTCTTTCTCATCTAATCCAAAAACATTTACTGAGATATTGTTTTGTTTTTCAAACTTTGGTATATGATTTTCTGCCACTGGAAAAGTTATTCCTGAAAAATTTAGTTCGTCCTCGTGTGGAAAATACTTGTTAACGCGATCAGCATTTTGTTCTTTTGGAAACATCGCAGAAAGAATAGACCACTGAAAACATCTGTCATCATTGTTTCTCACATTTATACAGCATTTTTTGTTTTTAATTTTTTGAGGGAGATCGACGTAGCTAGCGCCGCTGCCGCGAAGTACGTTATATTTTGCTGTGTGAAATAAAACTTCTTTTATCATTTCAAATTTCCAACCTGATCCTGACAAAGTAAATTCTTTTAATATTTTGTTTATTTCTTGATGTATTTCATCGGCGACCACGGCAATGTTTGTTCCAGTTAATATTTTTCTCGATTTTGCTGTTAAATATGGTTCTGAAATTTCGCTGTCAAAACTTTTTGTTTCAAGAAGTACATCCTCGACTGCATGTAACTTTGATAAAATCATATGATATTGGACTATAAGTTTGATACTTTTATGAGCCGCAAGTTCTCCTGATATAACAGGTTGTAAAAGATGAAATAAATTTGTAGAGCTAAAATTTGCTAAGACATTTTGGTCATCAAGTTTGTAACTATTGTCATAACCTGAAAAGGCTGAAGCAATTTTTTCTGATTTGATAATGCTCTTTTTAGCAATATCTCGCAATTTTAACATTATATATATAGTAATATTTTATATTTAATTGAATTTTTCTAATTAGAGATATGAAAAACCTTATAGTATAATGACAGAAATTTTGAGATATCTGCCACTGACAGCGGAAGAGCAAGAAACTTATCATGTACACCCAAGGTACAACCTATATGCTGCAAATGCACTTGGTTCTGTTATCAACATAGCATCTAAAAAAGCTATTGGCATACCAACGCCTGCTGGCATGTTAATTTCAGTAAAAGGTGATGATACAGAAAGAATTGAAATGTTTAGAAAAGATTTTATTTATACTTTGTTTTGCGGCGATATTCCAGAAGGACAACGAGTATATAGAGCAAATGGCACAGTTGCTGATGATAATATTGAAAATTTAGGATTAGAAAATGAATTTCAACCCCATCCAGTGTTTGATCTATATGAGGCAAATGATAAGGGAATTATTCGACATATAAGAACAAAAAAAGTTATTGGAAAGTTGAATAACAATAATTATTTACATATCATGGTACGTGGAGCAAAAACAGATTTTGTTCATTATCTGTCACATCGTTTTGTGTTTGAAACTTTTAATGGCGGTATTCCTAATAATTTAGTTCTCGACCATATAAATAAAAATAAAACAGATAATCGTTTGGAAAACCTAGATTTAGTTACGTCAAAAGAAAACACAAGACGTGGAGCTGGTGGTAGTAATAATTTTAAAAATCCAACCAAACAAATAATTTCAATAAATATTGAAACTGGAGAAGAAATGAAATTTAAATCAGTTTACTCTGCAGCAAAATATCATAAAATCAATTCAAGTGTAGTAAAATTTGTAGCTGATAATATAACAAAATCAGCAACGTCAACAATGACATTTGATAGATTTAGTTTTAAATACGATAATTAATAATATTTTCTATATCATTCCGAGAAAGACAATTATGACTAAATTCCATGACATCATCGCGATTAAATCGTAATGTCATCATTTTATTTGTATCAAGTTTCATTTTGTCAGCTGCTGTTAATAAAAAATTGTCTGAATCACCTAATGTTATCATAACATCAACAAAATAAACATTATGTCCCAATAAACAAGCTCGAATTGCCTCAGATAATTCTTTGCGATTTAATATAGTAACTCGCTGATGATATTTTATTTCTTCGAATATCTTATTATTTATTAATTAGATAAAAGATTATTATAATAATGAGCTTGATTGAGAGACTGGCTGAGCTATATTCGGGAGATTTTGTTTCAGTTTCTAATGTTACATCAGAAAATATTATTAGTGATAGATTTGCTGATTATACTGAAAAAGATATTTTGTATAACTATGACGATGAAGAAGATGATGTTGTTGTTAGTAAAAAAAATTTAAGCAGACCAACAACTGGGCGATATGATGTTAAGTACCATATTGCTAAAAAAATAATAAAATTTAATTTTACTATCGTAGAGCATCAAATATTTTGGCAACTTATAAAGCCTTTTTTAAACGTAAAAATACCTGGACAACAAAGAAATATAGAATACGATTTTATTTTTGTTAAAATATTTAATTTAATGCCAGTTGATGATGCGAGAAAATCACATTTAATTTCTTTATGTAAACCAGTAAAATGTAAGTCAGTACTAATAAAATATGAGGAAATTTATAATAATATTATTCAGTCGATGAAATCGCAGTCGATGATATCGCAGTCGATGAAATCGACCGAGTTGGTACCCAACTATTAAATTTATCGCTATATCCACGCCATTTGACTAAACGTTTGTTGCCGCGCTTTTTAATAACTTTTTCAATAACAAATACATCTTGTTCTGTTTTCTGAAATTCTTGCTCGTAAAAACTGCCAGTTATAGGCTCACCTAATAAATCTTTCAACGAGTATGTAACTGGTATTGTTAAAAGTACTTTATCAACAACAAATACTTCTTCGCTCCAGTTATGAGTATAACCTTTTCCAAATGTTTTTTTTTGTCAGCGAAATTCTAACTTTATCGCCAACTTTAAATTTGTGTCGTCGGTACATATTTACGTTTGCTAGTATTGGATTTGAAATCGCGTCGTTTAGCGACATTTTGATGGATCTGTGTTTCGTGTTATTATACTCGGTAACAATTTTCTGTAAATGGTCAATATATTTATTCGAATTTTATCTGTTAAATATTTATGGATTTTTTCGTTTAGTGTGCGATTAAATCGCTCGACGATGACGCTTTTTCCCTCGTTTCCTGTAACATATTTTTTAATGTTATTTTGCTCTAAAAACTGCTCGAACTTTTTATTAAAAACCTCCGCTCCATGATCAGTCCAGATTCTGTTTGGTTTTCTTTCTGTGTTAACAATAATTTGTTTTAGCGCAACAGTCATCGATTTTCCTGTTTTATCTGAAACTGGTATACTAAACGCGTATTTGCTAAAAACATCTACAACATTAAAAAGATATCTTTTTGGAGTGCCATCAGCGCCAACATTAAATTGAGCTAGATTTGACATATCAACTAAATCTATGGCCCAGATGTCATCAACGGCATTTGCGACAACTTTACGTCGCGGAAACATTTTTTTTTAGGTCTGTGTAGTTGAGACGCTAGCGTCTCCAAGGCAAGATCATCATATAATTCTTTACCGAGACCAAGTTTATATTTTGCTCCAATCAAACCCTGGACCAGCCTTCGGTCAATACGTTCTCGTATATTTGCAGGTTTCATTTCACGAAGTTCGTCTAACATTACTTTATCGCAGCTGCGTTTATTTTGGCTGTCTGGAAGTTCAATATCTCTATAGCAGATATCATGACGCATTGCTATTGCGTCAACTTGATTGTAAGGCTCTTGTCCTGGCAGCGGATTATCGTTTTCATCAAGTTGTTCATCAAGAGGATTCCATGGACTTGTATATTTATGGCCTGGCAATGTCCAACCGCCTTTTGGTCTCGGCAGTTTGCCAATTAATTTATGTATATCTATACCTGTTCCAATTATTTCTCTGTTTTTGCATTTCTGGCAATATGTAACAATTTTATTTTCGCTCAAGACATAAATCTCTATCGCAATCGCAGCCCCATGTCATTATTTATTTAGTCGTCTACTAAAATAATATCCCTTACAACGTCAGGAGGGTAACCCGCTCCGCTTGTTTTTGGCAAAAACATACTTTTTTTTCTTCCGCAGATTGCACAAATACTTTTCAGCATTATTCTATTATTTTTTGTTTTTTCTGTTTTTTCGTCTTTATTTTCTGTTTAAGTTTTACATTTAAGACAATAAGTTGACATTGTTATATCAAGGAGTTTAGATAAAATTAATTGCAATCTTTAGGTAGCTTTACAAAAATTAAATGCAATCTCATCATTAGCGTGAGAAGGTCTTTTATCAAATTGCAAAATAAACTTTAAAAAATCTGGATTTTTTGTCATCTGTTTGATGAACATTACGCAATAATATCCACAAGCGGAAGTTCCAACTGGTTGAATTTGATTAGACGAATAATTTATTATTTTCGTATCTGGAGATTTTGCCCCCTGCATTCTGCTCATATATTTTTTTACTGCGTCACTTGGTGGAATTCCAAACGAGTCAAAATAATTGTTATCAAAAACAGCTACCCAATGCGTGCCAGATCCGTCATTGAAATCCTGTATATTTATAACACACGATGGTGTCGCTTGCGCTGGAATCACCATAAGTTCATCTTTAGAGTAAACTCCACTGAAATGTTTTACATTTTTTAGTTTGTCAAGTATATCAAAATTACTTAACACAGCCTTGTTCCTGGCAACATTAATCCTCGTCCTCGTCCTAACAGACCTGGCAATAGACTTCCTGCCAATCCCGCTAGTAATGGAGCTATTGGAAGAAATCCACCTTTTCGCTGTCGTGTCTTTTTTTCGTCGTTGTCTTTCTTTTCGTTGCTGTTTTTCGTTTTGGCATTATATTTATCAGTCAGATAAAATTGTTGCCATCGAACATTTATACAAAACATTAAACTAAAAAATTGTTACCATCGATTATTTATACGAAACATTAAACCAAAAAATTGTTGTCATCGAACATTTATACGAAAATTTTCTTTATACCACTACCGCGGACAATACCACTACCGCGGACAATACCTCTACCTTTAACTGCCTTTTCCGTTGCGCCAGATATTGCCGAAGACGCTGCTGCTAGTCCTAATGTACCTAACACTGGCAAGAGTTTAGGTAGTAATGTATTGGCTATCACAGATAATGCCGGACCGAAGAAACCGCCATCCACCGCGATGCGGTGGGCCATTGCAGTTATTTGTGCAGCACTTAAATTTAAAACAAAAGGTTTTTTGCGATCGTATTTATTTACTTGTATTTTGGTTAACAACAATTTTGTTAAAGCACCTGCTTGGGCGTGAGAGACGAAGTCTCTTGGGTTGATCTTTAATGAAACCTGCCTCCGTTTTGCAACAGCAGCTGCTAATTTTTTAACTTGACCATCAGTCAAATGTATTTCTTTTACAATATATTTTGTCATCTTATATAACGATTACAGATTAAACTTGAAGCACTTTAAACTTGGACTGTCATTTTACCTCCGACAGAGTCAATTGTAACAAATCTATCGCTTATCACTAACGCATACACGTTTAACTGCGCTGCTGGAGCTGCTTCTAGTGTCCAAGTAATTTCAATATCAGCTGTGCTGTCTACAGCTCGCTCGCTATGTTTACTAACATCAAAATAAAATATCGGATAAAGTGTACGAAATTCCTCTACTGATATCTGAGATCCATCTCCAACATCTTGATATTTTTGCATTGAGTCAAGTAAATACATGTACGGTCGAGTAATGTTTTTATTAGCGTCATCTGCAAAACTACATTCTATCGCTCGCTCCGGATATTGTTTTGAATTTATTCTAGCATATATTCGCCTAACATTAGCGCTATCAAATATCGCATTATTTTGTTGTTGGTTGTTACGTCGAGCTTGTCTCTGAAATACAACAAATAATTGCCGTGGTTTTTGTTCACTTGGTGTCGTTGTGACTCGCCATGTGTAGTCTGTGGTATTCGGAACTGCTGTTTGATATATTCTATGTTGCTGAAAATAAATTCTGTTTGTGTGTTTTTCCAGCATATTATTTAATTCCGCCATTTTACTGATAGACGGAGTTATTCTTGGCATCCACAGCGCAAGTTTGTTTATGACAAATTGTACATCAACCCCACCTGACCTAAACAGGCAGTCGTTTTGATCTGATCGATCTAAAATAAGCGTATGTTTAACTCCACGAAATACTTTATTATAGTCCCTACAAAAGCCAAATACTGTACTTAACGGCAGCATCATTGTAATTTGATTTGATTCTGCTGCAAGTGCCTTTCTCTTAGCAAAACCCTCATTGTAACGTACATTTTTTATGTTAAATGTCGGGTTATTATTAACTAAATTATTAACTAAAGTTAACATTGCAGTACCGTCTGCACCTGCAGCTGGTGCGGTTATACCAAGATTATTGCAAGCTGCAGTAAGTGAAACTAATGTTGCTGCTGGATTAGCGCCTGCAGCTGGTGGGACTATACCTAAATTGGCAGCATTAGCGATAAGAAAATCTCTTACAATTCCAGCATTTGCGGCAGCATCAGCTCCAGCAGCCAATGCTCTTATTAAAATAAATTCTCCAAACCCTGCTGTACCAATTCCAGTATCTTTAAACCACATCATATTAGTTGCAGTTGATCTGGAGTAATCGTCGGAAAACGAAATAATATTTAAGATTGTACTTGCAACTTGTAAGTGATTTGAAATATCTTCGACAGTTTGATTGGCCAGCTGATATTTAGCACTTTTAAATAAACACCAACCGTTATTTATAAGAGCTACTTCTATTTCAGCATCAATTTCGGCAGGTGGAACAGCCACTGTCATAATCTGGCCACGAACTTCCAACATTGCTTTATGAGGCAGTAGAAATACGTCCTCGTCTCTAGTATTAAATGTTCTTTGGCCAGCCTTATTAGGTTCGTTAGAATTTTCATCAAGATATTCAACATACTCAAATTCTGTTACTGTGTCGTCTGTGTCATAAATTTCTGCTAAATCGAGATAATTTTTTACAGACATTTTTTTATTTATTTAGGTTATACAAAGTTTTGTTATTAATGATAGCGAAGCTATTGCGGCGCTGTTACTTTAGATATTAATTTTTGTATAATTTGTTCTCCTCGTGGCGATAAAAGTTTTTTTTTTGTTGTTTTTATCATTGCGCGTTGAGTTTCTTTTGTTGGTGCTATTTCTGAAATAGCTTGTTTGATTGTCGGTATACCACGTTGCGGTAATCCGCTTTGCGGTGTGCCTTTTATTTTATCAGCTATTTTTTGCCCCACAGCAGTTCCAGCAGCAGATGCAGCTCCAGTTGCAAAAACTTTCGTTGCGTCAATTGCAATTGGTGCAACTTTATGAGCTATTCCTGGAATATTTTTCATAATTTTAGCAAATATATTTCCTAAAAATCCTCCTACTATTTTTCTTCTATAAACTTTTTTTCTGTTTCATTATATCTGAGGTTGTATAATTTTGTTGTCAAATCTTTCAGAAAATATGTTTACTATTGCTCGCGCCTACGCAACGCGCCTACGCAACGCGTAGGTGTAAATAATAAGTAACAATTTCATTATTGAAATCTAACTGTCTTCCTGATTGATCTGTCATCTGCATATTTACTTCTGTTATTTGATTTTCAACATTTAGCGGATAATAAATAACTTTACGAGGAATAATTTGCTTGAGATAACCAGGTGGAACATCTGGTGAAAAACTGTATATCGTTTGACCTTTGCTGCCTTCAGCTGAATAAGAATCAGATGCAATAGAGCAATTTGTCAGTATTGTGTTTACATCAGTTATATTTACCGGATTTTCACCGTCATACGTTACAGGATCAGTATAAGAAAAATAATTTATATGATCAAATCCTATTAGTGGCGCGATACTTGTTGGCGATAAAAAACTAATTACAAATTTTTTTTTTAATGTCATTCTGGCGCGTAACGTATTATAATTTGGTGTAAGTTCAAAACTATCAGCGATTATACCAATTTTTGTTATTAATTCTTTTACTATTTTATTTAAATCAGTTATGTTGTAGGCTCCTTGTGGAATTTTAATTGATATCCATTTTCTATGTATTGGTGAATTTCGATCAGTACTACTAATTGTAAATTCATCATTTACTCCAGTTTTCACATTAGCTATAGAATTCCAACAAGTGCAAGAAATAAGTCCAATTTCATATTGTTTTTCAGGATCTAGTTCTATTGGTGGAGAATACTTAACCGAAAAATTTGCGCTATCATTTTTATGGCTAGAGTCCAGTAATAACGTTGTTGACATTTTTTTATAAAAGTGTTAGATAAAAAAAAACATTTTATTTAATTCTAAAGTTTGTCTGAGCGTGATAAAACACTAATATTATTTATTTATTTTTATTTATTAAAATCGGTGAATTTGTTAGAGTTTCTCTGTTTAATTTTCTAACGCGCCTATGCAACGCGCCTACGCAACGCGTAGGTGTAAATAATAAGTAACAATTTCATTATTAAAATCTAACTGTCTTCCAGACTGATCTGTCAACTGCATATTTACTTCTGTTATTTGATTTTCAACATTTAGCGGATAATAAATAATATGACGTGGACTAATTTGCATAAGAGATCCTGGTGGAACTTCTGGTGAAAAACTGTATATAGTTTGACCTTTGCTGCCTTTAGCTGAATAAGATCCAGATGCGATGGAGCAATTTATCAGTATTGTGTTTACTTCAGTTATATTTACTGGTTTTTCACCTTCATACGTTTCGGGATTATCATGATCAAGAGCAGGATATACATAATTATAAAATCCTATCAATGGTGCGATACTTGTTTGCGATACAAGACTAACTGTTATATCTTTTAATTTCATTCTTGCGCGTAACGTATTATAATTTGGTGTAAGCTCAAATTTATCAGCTATACTTTTATTTTTTGTTATAAGTTCTTTTACTATTTTATTTAGATCAGCAATATTATAGGCTCCTTGTGGAATTTTAATTGTTTTCCACGTGACAAATGGTGGAGTACGTATAGGAACACTAAATGAAAATTCAACGTTTACTCCAGTTTTTACATTAGCCATAGCATTCCAACAAGTGCAGGAAATAAGTCCAATTTCATATTGTTTTTCGCGATCTAGTTCTGTTGGTGGAACATACTTTGCAGAAAAATTTGCGCTATCTTTATCAGATTGGCTAGAGTCTAGTAATAACGTTGCTGACATTTATTATTATATTTTTAAAAAATTAAGTCGCCTTGATCTGATATCAAATCACCACGATTAAGTCGCGGTGTAAAGTTTCGTATTCGTCAGATGTTAATAAATTTTCCTATCTCAAATTATCAAGTATGTCAATAATTTCATTGTCAATTTCAGCACCAGCATTTCCAGCTTCTTTTGATGATATCAATAGCATTACTCTGCCAATCATTTCAGTAACTGATGCAAATATTCTAACTCCAGTTCCTGTTCTTTCTGCTCTATATTGTTTTACACGATTTTTATCATAAACTTTAAATTTCCTTTTAAAATCCCAGCCGGTACCAGGAGGTTTTTTTTCTATTGACTTCTGCTGTTTTTCCAACCATTCCAGCAATAATACCATATCTCATTCTATCGTAAGGTTGAAGCATATTTACCTCTTCTGTAATTGTGTTTAACTCATCCTTAGCAACAGCACCGTCTTTAATTATTGCATTGAAACGATCAACAAGTTTATTAAATTCTTCGTCACTCCATTTATCTATATTATCAAGATCTTTTATATTTTCTTTCTCTAAAAATTCATTGTATTCATCATTTGTTATCTCATTATTTGCTAGTTTTATATACCATCGTCTTTGATCTTCAACTTCCATAAACTTTACCGTTAACTGGCCAACTCTTTCTTGCTCTTTTTCAATATCCTTTAATCTTTCTGATACATTTGTTAAAATATTTTTAATTTCCGTTGTGGTTAAACCTGCCAGTCTTTGTTCAAATTCTAGTGGATTATTCATTAGCCGATCTAATTCAGTTTGTCTTGCAACTGGATCAGCAATATTTGCTACAAGTGCCTCAGCTAATCTTTTTCTCTCCGCATCAGATCTCTCAATAATTCTTCCAGCAGCTGCTTCTTGTTGTTCTTTAACTAGTCCAAGTAAACCTTTTTCCTGTAGTCGCTTAAGTTCTTCTTCTGATAGTTGACCAGTTTCAGGTTGTTTTCCAAGCAAAGCTTCAGTAACTGGTTTGAGAGCGGCTGCTGTTGTTTCTGCTGCAACTACTTTGCTACGTCGTGCTTGCTGTACTAGCTGTTTAAATTTTGCCTGAGACTGAGCAAGTTTTTTTTAGATCTTCTATATGTTTTCTGTACTTTGCTTGTCTTTCCATTAATTATATACTATTTTGTATAAAAATTACTGTAGATATTTTTCAATACAACATCGAAACATTTTACTCGTATCATTTGTTAATTTATCAAACAAAAAAAAGTCGTATTTATTTGCCGTTGCTTGATGATATAGTTCAATAAATTTATCTTTTATTACATCACCACATTGCTCGTTCGTGATATTTCTAACATCGACATTGTCAAGTCCTGGAAATAATATAAAACAACCAGTATTTCGCCTAATAAATCTATCAACGTTATAAAAACCCTGAGCGAGATAAATAGAATTACATTTCTTATTTCGCGACAGTGAAAAATACGATCTGATTTTATTCATTTCCTCATTGTTTAGCGGAATATCATCAAAAACAACTATCTTGTGTTCGGACGAATCAAGTTGATTAACTGGAATAAGATCTTCTGGTTGTTTGATAATAAAAAAATCTTCGCCAGCTTCAAGATCATCGCGAAGTTTGTCATTATAATTGTTAAGTAGCTCGTACTTATCCTGTTGAGGATTAATCGTATAAATATAAAAGCGATCGTAGTTAAAATTATCTCCTAGAAGCAAATTCATAAGCAACTTTGTTTTTCCCGATTTGGTTCTCCCAACGATAAGATAATGACAATCTGGAAGTTCATTGTTATGTTTATGTTTCACCAAACGTTCTGTATCAAAATTTAATATAGACGATTTTGCCATTACTATTATATAATTTTATGCTATATAATTTTTGTCAAACGATAAATAAATAATGAATTTTTGTTCAAAATTTGGAACATTAGTAGGAGATTCATCAGCTGAAAGTATAACAGACGGCAAGGTTGATTTATCAGGCTATCTAAAAAAATCCGGCGACACAATGACGGGAAACTTGTTTATGTCAAATCAACGAGTATTAGAGTTAGAAACAGATTATCCACCAATAAATGTTGTTAATACACAAGCCGTTAGTTATGCACAACTTAAATTAGTCGACGATAATAAACTAGATAAATCTGGTGGAACTTTAAGCGGTAACTTAGATATGTCAGGAAAAAAAATTATAAATTTAGAGACCGGGTATCCGCCAGCAAACTTAAATCAAACTCAAGCGGTAAGTTATTTGCAGTTAAAGTATGTTGATAATAACAAACTTGATAAAATAGGTGGAACAGTTACAGGTAATATTATCATGTCGGGAAAAAAAATTACATACCTTGGAGACCCAACTGCAGAATCAGACGCAGCAACAAAAAAATACGTCGACGATCAAGAATCTAAGTATGTGCTAGTCAACGGTGGTATAATGCGCGCATTCCTCAACATGAACAATAATGGTATTAATAATCTTAGAACACCAGAATCAGATTTCGACGCATCAACAAAGAAATACGTCGACGATAGCGATATTAAGATCGCTAGTAATCAAGTAACGGCAATAAAAACAGTTAATGATGAAATTAACGCATTTAAAACTGATTTTTCCAATCACGTACAAACGTTCTTAAATTTTCGTAGAAATATAAACAGATCTGTTAATGAATTTTTTGGAACTCCACCAACCGTTGACGTAAAACTTGTTGACATTAACACAAAACTAAACGACATTATTAATGGAATACCTAATATCATTGAAAAAACAAATCTAGTAACAGAGTTACTTACTAAAATTCCTCACAAGCAGATCATCAACGTGGTATACACAGTAGCATGAGGATCAGCAACATGGACACCGCAAAATAATACTATCAAACATACTGCAGAGGTCACCGGTGTATATAGGCTGTCGATATTTAGCAGTGAAAAATTTAGTATATTTACCACATATCTGTGGCGTCATTCAAGCGATGTTTTTTTTCTGGAACTGTATCAGTAGTGTTAAATAAAGATACTGAAGAAACGTTTATGCTGGTAGCTGATAAAAAAATAACTGAAGTGTCTTTCTGGTGGTGTCTGGAATTTGTAGCTGAAACACCACAATTAAGTTAATTATAATAAATCAAACCCAGAGACTGGCACTATTGTATAAAATATGTAAACAAATATTATATAATGGAAAAAATATAGTCGATTTTAATCATATTTCAGAAAACATTCCAAAACAAGATGTGGACGCCCTAATGCAATATTATAAATATTATCATAAAAAACTTTGGTGTATAAAAAAATGTTACAAATACTACACCAAAATACTTCGAGTGATATCATATTTACCGTTGTTAATGACTAGCTCTGGTATAATTTCAAGTGGCGCATCATTAAACCCGTTTTTGTTAATAATGTCGGTGTTTCTCTTGCAACAGCTTGTACAAAAGTTGAACCTCGACTTGCGACTAAAAAAAATGCTTGCAAAACAGCAAGTATCACCTATAAAAAATTACTTGATCAGATACGATCTTACTTGCGGGGTATAAAATATGATATGGACGATTTAATACGCGAGTTTCGTATTATTGACAGTATGTTAACAGATATTCTGCCAATGAGAGTTAGCAGGTATGAAAAAGATTATAATAAAATATGGGTTACAACAGCAGATGTTTAATTTTGTATAGCTTTAGAAATATCGTTATCAAATAAAATATCAACCATATTATCAATAAATGTCATCACATCATCTGCCCAACCCGCTATTCTCACATCATTTTCAGCCGCAAATAACCAAACTGACCCATATTTTGGCGATATATGATATCCAACTTTTTTAATACAATCTCTTATTATTTTAGATTTAATACCAGTATAACCTGAGGCTGATTTGATGGAATTAAATCTCTTACAAAATCTGTTTGTCAGATCAAATCCAACATGTCGGGTTGGATTATAGTGATACATTATATATAATATTTCATTTGTTTAATATGGCATTTTGTCTAAAACTATAAAAATAATTTCTAGAGTGTAATAGTAGTAGAAGTAATTGAGTGTTTCTATTTCAGAGACCCCCTACCCCGACAAAACAAATTTTTGTCAGAAATATGAAAGTCATCATTTTAAGCTAAAAACGGCTGCTGACAAAAATGTTAACGTATAACGTTTTTTGGGGGGTAGGGGGTCTCTGAAATAGAAACCTCAAATTACTTCTACTACTATATTTCACAAAGTACGATTAAGTATAGCATATCTAACAAATACCTTGCGTATTAGTAGGATTGTCCTTGTTTTTTAATAACGTCATCCGGGGATATAGTGTGTTTGTATACATTTTAGTGACAAGAGCTGGAAAGATTTTTACTGTGAATCGCGGCATTTTTCTTGTTTTAATTTGAGGAGCAAATTGTCTTAGAAACAACTTGAAGGTGTCATTTTGAACAAATCACTCGCATACCTAAACCACTATATTTCCAGATCAATGTGTGCCAAAAAGTTATGTTATCGGTAGTTCTATAACCTTTCCGAAAACTATCTTATCCGTTGCTAGTTAAATTTCATTCAGACTTCTCCTTTAATCTTTTCTTAAAAATAGATAAAATACCTTCCTAACACAGGCTATAAACTAATACCTCCATAATTATTTGAAATTTCTTTTATCCACTTTTGTGCAATGGAACTTTTATAGACGCGGATCGTTTTTTTTTTTTTTTTTTTTTTTGGAGAAGAAAATATAAAGCTTCAACAACGCGTTAAACAAAAGAAACCGAACGAAGAAGATAAAATTCGACAAACTATACAATTTTCAGTCTCCATGCTATCAATTACCAACTGCTGCTTTAGATCAAGAATAGCTTCTTCTTGTTTCATCCTCTTGAATTTCCCTGTCAAGTGTACCATCATAAAACTGTGGTTCTTGATACACGCCTATTTGAGATTAAAACATCTGAAGACAATGACGCCATACATCATTGTAAATTTTGTTGGTGCAAAAGCTCATTCTATCTCTGAGTAAGTTCCAAATGTTTAAGAGTCGTGTTTCTCCAACACATCAAGTTATTAATTATATCAGTAACGTCTTTTCAAAGTCGTATTTTCTTATGAAATTATTTTTCTATAGTAATTTTGTATATTTGACATATTCGTAAATATATGATATTGAACTGACTAATCTAGCATTGTTGAGAGCCATTGCAATCATTTTTTTCTAGCATTTCACAAGATGTATCATAACATTGTTACTCTTGTGAATATATTTTTAAGCATTTATATTTATTACCATTTAAACTATAGGTTCTTTTTTAGCAGCAGCTTATAAAATCTGTACTAATTCTTTTAAGGCATTTACAGTTTCGCTATCATTTATCTTATCTTTAACACTACCAAATGAATAGCTATGAAGCTCTTCAGACGAAACTTTCTGCTTGTCTTCAGTCCAAGTAAACTTCACAGCTGTTTATGATTTGTATGATTAATGTTTGAATACTGCGTATTCCTATGTTTCCATTTTAAACTTTCAGATATAATTTATGATAATTAATGAGAGTGGCATATACATCAATTCAGCTCTTTCTGTTTTATCAAACTTAGATATAAAATTCGTTCCGTGACAATCGGACGAACAGTTTTGTACTTGGAGAATGTTGAGTACTGCGTGTAAAATTATACATCCCTCAGTCATCACCATGACTTTACAATACTTAGTCCGACTGATATGTACAAATTCAATATAATGGTGTATCTTAAACGTAAACTAAACCTTCAGGTAATATACATTTAAACACTTCCGATAAAAAAAAAAAAAACCTTACAGCCTGGATACTTTGATTTAATTCAATTTTTCTCTCTTTAATTTTAAGGATTTCTTTTTCAGAATATATGGAGGGCTTTGCGATCGAGACATATGCCAGTGCCAAATATAATGTAATTATAGGTTACTGCATTTGTATGGGAAAATATGAACGAGTTTTTCGGATGGATATACTGCACGACCTTGGGAGTGCAGTATATCCATCCCACAAAACGAGTTCATATATTCGCATACAATTGCAGTAAACTTTTTATTAAATGCTCATTTTCTTATTCTACCTAAGGCTTAATTATATAAACAAAAATACACTACAAGAAACAAAGTAGCCGAATTTATGCCGTATTCTAAACTAAATACACAAGCGCAGATTCATCAGTACACAACACCATTAATGAGCACATAACTCCGCCCAGATAAATTTAAATTTAGTCGCGCACTAGACATCACTTTCGAAAGAAAATGGCCTTTTGGTCTACTTAAAATTGAAATTTGGATTCAAATTGTGAATGAATGCGCATTGCAACAACTTTTCCATTTAGTCTGGAATGAATAGATTTTGGTATTTTTGTCGATTCTGCTAAATTTCGTGATAATGACTGGATTGATCTGTGTCAATTCTACATGAAGCACATCTGATTTCAGCAGCGAGGGAGCAGCGTGTTGACATCTGCAAGTGTGTTTCTGTTCTGTCATTACATGTTTGAATCATAATGTGGGAAAAATATGAAGTCTTTCAATTGCAATTATCTAAAAGACGCTACGGAATTTAATGTTTATTTCATTTTGAGTGCAGTAAGGAGGATGTGACTGCACTTGGAATATAGTCGAAATTACGGTACAATTTCGAAATGTGTAATCAAGCTTGAGAACCCATGACATGGCTCATGTAATTCGGATTTCCAGAACTATGAAAGTACATTCTGAGGAAATTCAGGATGTAAAACTGTAAGTATATTTTTGCCATTCTTATTACCAGCTAAAGAAGACAGCTTATGCCTTGTCACTTGCATGTTATTTGTAGGGACCCAGCAATTTTATCACCTGTCTGGCATCTATCGCTAGCATAAATCCGAAACATTGTATCAAAAAAGTTAACGCGGAATGTGACGAAGCAGCTGGTATGTGGCAGTCCACGAAACATCTGCTTTAGTTCATTCAGAAACAAATTTAATCAACCAAAACGTAAAGCGTCTACAACGTGAGTGTACATGATTTGTTTACAAAGTAGTTCCTGATACACTATTGGGCACACGTGTCGTACATGGGAGTGCAATTTGAAGTTAACGTGAGTGCAATATCGTAAAATATTTCACGATTCTGACAATGTAAAGTAAAAAAAAAAAGAGCATTTAATAAACGCTCTTATTATAACATCTACTCCAATTTTAACATTCAGCCACAAAGTTCTTACAATAATTACTAAGCCACCTGAATTTTGTATTTCAAAAGCAGGTTTATACATAACATGCTCTTAGCCATACTTACATATTCACCTACGAAAATTTTTAATGCCAATAAAGTCTGCATATCCACATATAACTTGGAACTTAATCCAGATATATTCCAAAATAGAAGGTCAATAGGTTCGGAATAACCTTTACTGTTATATTGGAATTATGGCTACCAGTTCTGACATATTAATCATCATATTAACTGGAAATTTGGTAATAGCAATAACTTTCATTATTTTTAACTGGTCAGCTTTAAGTGTGCCGTCTTTTCCTTCTAGATATTATCCCGAAGAAATGGTTTCATCAAGTTTCTAACTTTATTTATTCTCAAAGGAAAGCCATTGTTCATTGGCACTTTGACCTCCGTCCGATGATCTGTGCATCGTCATGATCTGACTGATTATTATCAGTATCTGCTCTAGCCTCTTTGATACAGAGATTGTTATACAACGAGATGTATTCAATTTTCAGTGAGAAAGGGAATGAGACTTGTCGAGTTTCGTTTTAAGGAACAATTTATACAACGTGTGGTATCAAAGATAGAGCATGCATACCATATTTTATTTATATCACATACAAATACACATATTTGCATCTTCAACTCAGTTAGGACTGAATAAAGGGAACTGTGTATTAACGGATTGAATGAACTCTGCAAATCCCTGCCTAGCGTGTCCACTACAACATGTGGATTTTTTACCTTTTGCGGCTAATCACAATCTTCTTTGCAGATTGATAAGTTGGTTCTTTTAATTATTCTAATTTCATTGATATTAATTAAATAAATATAAGACACACTTATGATTTAAAAATGGAAGATGGTTTAAATGAGGAACGTAGAACACAGCAAACTCAGCTTGGTTAGGTACTTGAACACTGAATGCACAGCCATTCAATCAACAGCTTGCAAATTGAAACGAGTGGGAAATATGAATTCAGTGAAATAAACGAACTAACAAGAGGTCATTCAGATACTGAAATGTATTTACTGTTGATCTAAGTTATTATTATGATTTAATTAATATTGCTACCGACCATACAATTGTTTCTATCTTCCATTTCTATATTTCTCCTTTGCATTGGTCCTCGTGATTGGAAATTTTATCATCATCGCATGATACAGGCGAAAATCAGCTACGCTAGTTGTTTCAGATTTTCGCCGGTATTTTCTTATGATGGTCCAGAGAGAGAAAGAGAGAGAGAGAGAGAGAGAGAGAGAGAGAGAGAGAGAGAGAGAGAGAGAGAGACAGAGAAAGGGGGGGGGGGAGGATTTCGATGAAATTCCGAACCATGTTTATTTCGTTTAGAAAACGGAGATTATTAATATTTTTTTCTCGGTAAGATCAAGAAGGACACTGATAGAGATCAAAAGTGAATTAGGGCTCATTGATACCTGGAGAGAAATTCATGGAAATTTCATGGAGAAAAAAACTCTTATAGACACTTGGAAGGATATGTGTGTGTGTGTGTGTGTGTGTGTGTGTGTGTGTGTGTGTGTGTGTGTGTGTGTGTGTGTGTGTGTGTGTGTGTGTGTGTTCAAAATGATGCAAGTGATATTCCGAATGATGAAATAAAATTTAAGATAATGACCAATTAGTTTTTTGAAGCTCTTCTAATGGTGATTAGAGCAAAACAATATCTTATTCTTCTTTCAAGACAAGTCAAAGACAGACTAGAGAGAAAAATTTCATTGAACAGATTGATAATTTATCAAATGAAGATGAAATAATTATTACTAATTTGATAGGTGAAAAAAAATGAACTACAAGAGTTGCGTCAGGACAGACTTAAGGGTCATATGATTAGGTCTAGTTAGATGCATTGAAGAGGATGAGAAAATAATTAAATAGTTTTGCAACTTAGAAAAGCAAAATTATCTCAGAAATAAAAGAAAAAGTATCATAAAAAGTGAAACACTATCATTCGTAATCCAAAAAGAAATACTTAAAGAGACACATTCCTGTTATGAAAGTCTATATGCCTAAATTAAACAAAATATAGACACAAGAATTATAAGGAAAGATTCTTTTTCTGAAGCTTTAGCTGCCCTAACAATCATGAAAAATTGTAAGAGTCCAGGTTCTGGTGGGTTTTCTGCTGAATTTGTAAAAGCTTTTGTGGGGAATGATTTATGACATTTTTAGTTATGTCAGTTAACTTTGGTTTATTGAAATAAATAGTCTCTCAGCAACTCAGAAGGAAGGCATTATTAGTTGTATTCCTAAAGGTGATAAATACAAATATTATTTATAGAACTGGAGACCAATATCTCTGCTTAATACATTCTATCAGTGTGTATTGCCAATAGGATTAAAAATATTACCGTACTAAATTAAAGTACTATACTGTTTAAACTTTAGTAATTCAATTATAAAATGGTATTGAAATAGATGGAAATAAATTTCTAATATCTCAGTATGCAGATGATACAACATTATTTTTTATGGATCTGAAAATGCTCTTAAAATGCTATGCACATATTAAAATTCTATGCATCGACGTACTTCCTCAATGTAAACATAGAGGAAACATGAATAATATGTATAGGAAGCACGAAAAACAGCCACTGCCTTTTGTATATAAAGCACAATTTATGCTGGATAGACAAAAGTTTCACAGTATGAGACATTATCTTCTTTACAGATCTGTCGCATGATAAATCTTATACTAAATTAAATGACATCCAAATACTATTGACTTAGTGGACGAAGAGAATTCTCACCTCCTATGGGATAATTATTGTGATAAAATCACTTGCTTTATCAAAATTAAATCACATATTAATAAGTTTACCAAATCCTCTAGAATGGTTTATTGCAAAATTAAATAGTTTAATATATAAGTACTTGTGGAAACGGTCAGTTTTAAAGATAAAGCGAAAAGTGATAATTACAAGTTAAGAAGAAGGGGGACTTTCAATTACGGACTTAAAAGATTTCATTTGTACTCTAAAAATATCCTGGATCAGAAGAATAAGTACCAAAAGTACAAAATGGAGTAAACTAATGTTTTACTGTTTTCATTTTTTGTAGGAATTTAAGAAGTTTGGTATCAATTATATAGAAAGAACCATATAAAATGATAATGTATTTTTCGAAAGATATTTTTATCTCTTATAACATATTCACTAAAAAGTTTATTCCAAAGAATTTTTTCAGATCTTCTTTCTGGAGCCCTAATGTGTAATGAAAATTATAAGGCTGGAGGGTCATTATTGTTTTAGCAAAAAAAGGTTTGAAAAAGAATACTATTTATAAACGATATTGTCCAGAATAATGGACAATTTCTTTTATGGTAAAAAGTGAAGGAATATATAATATTCCCACTAACTTTCTACAATATGCAGGAGTCCTTAATTCCGTGAAATCATATATGAATCGATTATCTATCGAATCCCAACCAGCAATTTTGGAAAAACCATGGATTACATAAAAAAAACTTACTTCTTGAAACTTAGAAATGTTACAGAAATATTTATAGTATCTTGGCGAAAGAAACAGAAATATTAAAAACTAAAGCACTAATTAAATAGAAAACGCAAATTAATCTCCCAAACCAATTGGATTGTGCAAGACATTTTGCCCTAAGATACAAAATTAATAAAGATTCTAATCTAATTTGGTTTCACTATAAACTACTGCACTGAGATCTTTCAACAAACACTTTTCTAGAAACAATTGGAATAGCAAGTAATAATAAATGTTCTTTCGTATAGATTCACCTGAATCATTAATTTGTCAGTCTGGAGCTATGCAACTGTAAAACAGTTCTGGAATGACTTAAGCCAGTGGATTGGAAACAGCAATAATTTCAGGCATACCTTATCACTTAGAGTAATAACTGTCGTTATGTTCGAAGCAGGCAATGTAATTAATTTTATATTACTGATACCTAAAAGATACATATATAATATGCGCCATAAAAGAAAACCTCAATCCTTAACTTTGTTTATTTTATTTTTTTTTAAATTATACTATATTAGTGAGATGGAAATAATATAAAGAAACAATAACGTGGAATGTTTTGAAACTGAATGGCACACGTTTATTAATTTAGTAGTACAGCACCGACAGTTTCTAACCGCTCCGGTGGCCTAGTGGTTAGAGCGTCCGCCTCGGATGCGGGAGGTCGCGGGTTCGAGCCCCGGCCGAGTCATACCAAAGACTTTAAAAAATTGTACTAACAGCTGCCTCGCTTGGCGCTCAGCATTAAGAGGTTAGTGTTAGGACTGGTCGGCCTGGTGTCAGGATAATGTGACTGAGTGGGACATCATGCCACATGTCTGAGGCATGATGCCCCAATGCTAGGTATCACTATAAACTGTCGCACTGCAGACATCGTAGCGATATGACTGAAAAATTGTTAAAGCTACGTTAAAAATCTAAATCACACACACACACACACACACACACCGACAGTTTCTGTCTATTGTTTGAACTGGTTTAGATACATGAATGAAAACCAGTTGATGCATATACAATCTTAAATTGTCTCTTGGTTATATTTTTGTGCATATCATCTTAAACTGGTTTCATCGGATTTATACGTATACCTATTATATACTTATACTCTTACAATACTCCTGTTTCTTATTCTCTTCTGCTTCACACCTCCCGCCCCCCACCCCCTCTACTTGCTTACATTTTATAGCGGGTTTTTTTTCTTCAGGTTGTCCTATTTTCTTCTTGGAATTTCTCCCCGTTTCAATAGCTCAAACTCTAGATGTTTGAAACCTTTATACAAAAGACAAGGCCTATGTAGAAAAAAGAAAGTGTAAGGTAATTCATGCGATGGCTTCCCGACCCATGGTTTCCTATGTATGGAGACTATTTAAAAAAAAACAAAAAAAAAAACGTGTACCATATTTTTTCAATTCGATAACGGGTATTTATTAATAGTTTTCTGATTATTTCATACGTCGCTAATGATTTTACGAGGAAATTCATTACTGTTGTATGTCTGTATGTATATATAACAAAAAAACTGACAAACAACAGTGCAAAACTGATACGAAACCAGCCTCAAGCGCTTTCGGAATCAAGGGCACAAAGCACAAAAGATCAACCATAGAACACGAAAACATACCGCCACCACCACCACCACCACCACCTAGAACTATACAAAGTCTACACTGTGTTTGCTGTAAATAGGTACAAATTAATTACAAAATAAATGTTGAAAAATGTTGTGTGTTGTTACGTTTAAGTACTAGCAAGGCAAGATAGGCTAGAACAACTAATCCTTTTCAAAGTCGTTATTAGGTCAGCAATGAATTGTTTGAGCCGTCTAAATAATTTTACATCCCAGATGTAATATTTCCATTATGGATCTAATACTTCGCTGAGCTGGATGTATGTTAAAAGCTGCGTTAATTTATGTTCTAGAGCAAAATGACATGACTGAGTTTGTAATGTTTTACAGCGTACTAAACGCTTTTTAATAAATTTATAAATGTGTTTTATGACATTTTTACATAAAAATGATAGTTTGAGAAAGCGAATAAAAGACAGGAATTTGTGATTTTGGTAACCTGTAAATTCCCTGTTACCTATAGACTGACAAATGACCGTTTGTATTTGTTCCTGATTTAAGCTGTTGTTAGAGCGTACGCTGCCGGCAAATCCAATACGGTTCTTTAGGTTTCGTTAACTCTGTGCTCCATTTTGAGTTATGGGTGATGACAGTCATGATTATAGCGTTGAAAGTATGGCCTGGAGAAGAGAAATGTTCTGCCACTTAGCTCGTTTGCACTTTATTGGTCTGCCAGTCTGATCTGTGGAGATTAATTCCATTATTTAATTTCTGCGTTTCTCCAGCACACCGGGAGCTGCATACCTTACAGGTTTTGAGGTAGATCATACTTTATATGTTGCATGTTATAGTAATGTTGTAAATATTAAACGATTCACATATGACTGTGCTGGATAATACGTTTGTTTTCTTCATGTATTGTCGCGTTTTCCATCGTTTGTTTCCACAAGGCTTCAATTTCCCATCAATTGTTTCATTTGAAAGTGGCTTTAAATTTGTCTTGACTAGCATGTCTTTCAAATTTTGAGGTGTGGGAAATGCTACTACTGGTTTAATTGGAAAGATCAATTTAAGCGGCTTACACGATTGGCCAATGATTGTGAATGATGCGACTTACTTGTGGGTTCTCTTGGTGTAACGTGATAATGAAGGGTGTCCGTTCCATCTTTTCTTTTCCCTCGTATTGTAGTAGGTCAGCTCGGTTGATTTGCTTGTCTTTATGTATCTCTTTCAATTTATATCATTGTTGTAGGCCATTTTGTCAGATGTTGGTTCACTTCAATGCATCTCTTAATTGTCTCATCAAAGCAAATTCTACTGATCCTAAGTACTTGACTGTAAGGGATATTACGGGTACAGCACTTTGGGTGGTGGATGTAATTGGTATTGATGCTTGTCAGTTGTTTTGGACTAAATTTTGAGAGAAGTGTTTTATTGGCAATTTTAGCTTTTGTGTCCATACATATATATATGGTCTGTGTTCGAAATTTCGGCAGTGAATTTGATCAAATGATGGAAAGTATTGATCTGCATAATGAATTCGTCTAGATTTTCCATCCCGTCCTTCCATTTAATTTCCACATCATCAATGAAACATATCCACTGGTATGGTTTATGGCTTACAGAGTCGAGAGAAGTCGGTTTTCTAATCGGCCACTAAAATCGGCCCCTAAAGATATCTGTATAAGAGGGGACATCTTTGTCCTCCATGGCTGTTCCGTTTATCTGGATGTAATTAATTCTTGCTATTAAACTCAAAAATTGTTGAATTTAAGAACTAGTTCAGGGAGTTTGACGAGATATTCCGTGGGTAGCATCTTGACGGGTCTTGTTTCCCAGGCTTATTTACGTGAACGTATACCCTCATCATGCGGAATGTATGATTGGTGTAGGGAACTTTTACGTCTAGAACTGTGTCTGGTGGTGCCAGTTCACTAGCTTTACTTTTCACATGAAATTATGAAGCAGTGCTTTCCGCATAAAAAAACACGAATTTATTAAATTGTGTTGTTCCTATAATAGTTACGAAAATATGAAATTCTGATCTTGTACATGACATGGCATTGTTGACATAATACATTGTGCGATGAAATTGTGTTCTTCATATAACAAAAATGAGGATCTTAATAAATATTTAAACTTGCTCATTATAAACTTGTTGTCGCACGACGCCTATACCGTCTTCGTTTAAATTCCATAATACTGTTCCACCCATCAAGTTTTACGTTGAGTTTTGCTTTCTAAGGAAAGCAACTGTTGGTCTGTCTGTCTGTACAGCGGCAAGACGGCCTTCTGTTTTATCTTTGTCTAATGTGATGTCATTACAAATTACGATATCCTAAATCAGAGGTAACCATGCCTGTTATCATGAATAGGGTCAAGGAATTGTACGCACAAAGTTACAATTATGTTGTTATAACGCACATATAGAATTGGTCTTCTTGCCGCGTACATTTTTACGCGATTCTGTGTCTTGATTCTGTCAGACGAATGTTAGATGTTGATTTTACTCACTTGGTTGCCCGACTCTGTGTGTGTGTGTGTGTGTGTGTGTGTGTGTGTGTGTGTGTGTGTGTGACTTACAAAGTGGATTTGAAAACGAAAATTGGCAAACGTATGTCAAGGGGCATCGGTAGGCTTCATTGAGTGGGTAGGCGTGATGACGCCAAATATCACGAGCAGAATGTAATTAGATGTGAATGTTATATTATTTAATTTGAAACTGTAAATTGTTCTGTAAAAAAATATTTGGAAAGCTAAAACAGGAAAGTTAATATTGTTTAAAGGCATAAAAATGGATTTGAATGATTGTATTGTATTTATCGTGCTGCAAAGAGAATAAACAAGATGCAGCGAGCGTTACATCTTGCATGCCCATGGTTACATTTTGCATATCCATGGGACCTTACTCATATGGAAAACAATATATAATGCATTGAAGGCTGCCATATTGGTTTTCTTTCCTCAGTACAACCCCATGACGGATTAACCGAAACCCGACCGCTTTCAAAGTTTATGTAGATAAAGTTCATATGTGGTCCGTACCGTTAATAGAGAAGCAAATTTCAAATATGTGTTCAGTACATGCTGTCAACCAAGTTATTCCTGTCTCTACATTTCACGGGATTTTCCTCTGTCCAGTCACCGTATGTTGTTCTGTAAATTATTAATCCGTCGAACTTTATATCTTCTGGCATTAGCAGTCGTTCCTTCACAGTAGTCGTCAAAAGAATGAAAACAACTTTCTATTATCTATATATCGTAAATATGCATTATATTTAATCGTAGATGATACATATATTTATTCAGCTTGCACTATGAGAACTACTGTAGCTGTACGATGTGTTTCAGCAAGAGAGTGAGAAGGCACTACCTACAGGACAAGAGTGTGGCTCAAGAGAAGAAGTCGTTAATTATATGAAAATTAAGAATTAATCTGGTAAGGTATATGAAAAATTGCTTAGGGTAGAGGAAGGTCGTTTCTTCTGCTCTTTTGAATGTTACGATTGTCACAGATCGTGAATAGTAAACTAAGTGCAGCATAAAATGGTAAGAGATGGTGAGTTTGACATGTTTACATGTAGACAGTCTCGTGTTCTTCTGCAGTGGAATCTTCGGCATGTCAATCAGGCCATGTGTAGGAAGAGTTTATACTTATTGACAAATTTATTTAAATACATATGGATGTAGTTTTATAGTCATTTATTTTATCTGTGTTAAATATTAATTGGTTTTCTTCTGTGTGTGTGACATTTGAAGAAGTTGAAGTAGTCTAGCCATTTGCAAATAACTGCATACTTTAAAAAGAGGAATTTAGGGAGGTGACTTAATTCCAATTGTGGTCGACATAAGTTCAAACACAGGCAAGCCATAAGCAAATTGTATGCATCAAGGGACTAGAAGGTGAAACAGTAACAATAGTACCTAGATTAATGAGTCTGCCAATTTAACTGATAAAGATGAAACGGAATATCAGCTGAAGAGAAAGATACCAACAATAAAGAAATGATGTATGTGTTTTATCACGATTGTAAAAAATGCTACAATTAAAACAAAACGGTCTGCATACATTTGGATGTTTGCAGAATGATGTAAATAAAATGTCTGCTTTAAATGAGAGAGTCCGGTAGAGAGTAGAGAATGGTGGCAGTCCAGTAACCTTACATACTGAAAATCATAATAATGGACTAGCGAGCATTTTATGGTGTATTTGCCAATATTTCAATTGAATATAGCCAGGGGGCATATAGACAGACAGACAGACAGACAGACAGACAGACAGATAGATAGGTAGATAGATAGATAGATAGATAGATAGATAGATAGATAGATAGATGGATGGATGAACGGATAGATGGATGGGTCGATAGGTAAATAGACGCACAGCATGTACAAAAAGACGTATGATCAGAGGTTATTAAAACATTCTAAACTGTAAGTCAAATGTACTTATGTACAAACAAACATAGATACATACATAGATACATACATACATACATACATACATACATACATACATACATACATACATACATACATGCATTCATGCATATATACATACATATTTGTGCAATTTATATTAACCTACCAATGGTATTTTCTAGAAAATGCATAACTGTTGTATGCACCGCATAAATTATTTCTCAAAGTGGTAAATTTTTTGTCAGCTACTTCATACTATTGAATTAAGGTTACATATTCATCCGTATCCACATAAAATTTTGACTGAAACGACTGTATGAACTACTCGAGTACTAGTAAAGCTTTGTTGTCACTACCGCACTTGTTAATATAAACATTAGCAGAACAGCCGATTTGCTGACGTTGATATTCACGTGTCGGACTACAAAACTCAATGGTGAAACTGTTATGAGTGCAATGGTCTACTTTTTATTTATTTAATCGGTGTTTCAGATACACCAGAGTCAATAGGGGGTATATTCTAAGCAATAAACACTTAATTCAGTAATTTAATCAGATCGTTGAACATACTTATTTTTAAGTATGTATGTATGTATGTATGTATGTATGTATGTATGTATGTATGTATGTATGTATGTATGTATGTATGTATGTACGTACGTACGTACGTACGTACGCATGTATGTATGTTTTATGTATGTTTGGATGTGTTCTATTTTGAAGGTTCAGTTCCATGAATATTATTATTTGACTCATTTTCATAATACTATATTAAATATTCTGTATATATGCAGTGCTCAATATAATAAGAAAATCGACGTGAAGAAACGTCCGTTCAAACACATTGACTCATCGTAGAAGAACGAGAGGACTAGAACATTTACAATACCTTTCTTACTTGCATACTATGAAATGAGGTATAACAATGGGCATTTATGATATCTACGTGAATAAAAATATATTCTTTTCAGAAACAGTGCTTCCTTCCAAATTATAAAAAAAAAGTTCAGAATGTGAGATTTTTCCTGAAAGGTATTTATTCTCGCGTCGTGGGTTTGCCTTTCAGGTTGAACTGCGCTGTCCTTGGGGAAGCGTATACTAGTGGTGGCGCGAGGGGTGGGTAGGGATGAAAGAGGGCAATTGCTTCCGGGCGCAAGGAAAAAGGACACTGTCATGGATCTACTTTTATTGCGCAACTGAAATTTCATGGTATTTCACCTTCACATTAATGTTACACGGGAAATTCTTCATTAACCTATTTGTAGGAGGGTGTGAGACATAATATTGTTCTTGGTAGTAAAATAGGGGCGCCATTAAAGAACATTGCTTCGTGGGCGCCTAGAACCGTCACGCAGCCACTGACCTGCACTTCAGTTACACAATTCAACAGTATTATGAAACAGTTTTAAAAACAACATTCTAAATGAAGAAATGTTTAAACTAATCATACACATATTCGTAGCTTTTCATATATTAGCACCCAATGTTCTTTGTGTGTTAGAAAATGTTTTTACACACACACACACACACACACACACACACACACACACACACACACACACACACACACATACACACACACACGAGACCGGGTAGACTAAATTAAATGGTATGACCATCTCAAAATTATTTCGTCGTTCCAGACGTTTTTCTTCTTTTATTGTCTCGTTCGCACACCATTCTTAAAATCTTAAGTGTTGTCTGATAAAAACAAAGACTCAAATTTCATTAAGTAACATAATTTAGTAAACAGTTGCATATTAATGTGGTATTTAATCATTGAATAGCGAAGGAGTTCGCTGTCCTTACATCACAAAATGAGTTTGGTTACAGTAAGGGGCATAAGTCTAAACATCCAGTCATGACCTCCAAAATGGTCTCCCTTATATGGTTTATGTTGTAATTTTGTTATTTGTAATTTTTTTAAAAAGTGTTTACCCCCAAAACTTGGCACAAGAACATTTTCAGCTAGTTATAGCAGATTGTCCACCAATGTCGTCAATATGTTGATTTCTATGCGAATCTGTTTTTCATTTGTTCTACATTGTTATATTGACAGATAGAGAGAATTCTCTACTAAGATAACTACCGTCTTTACTCGCTTATAAGACGAATCAAACTGCAAACAACTAAGACCATGATCTGCCATAGAATAATGCGCCTGCAAAACAGGGTATTTATTGAATGTTCTACTGATTACTGCGAACAAACTGCACAGACCTATGCGACGGCACATCTAGGTTTGTGCAGTTTGCATTTGAACTCGTCTTATAACTAGTACATACAGTACTGCACAAAGTACGAAATAATATTGGTAATCACGTTCCCTAACTTGGAACGTCATGCAAATTGTATAAATAACGTGTTGTAAGTAACACAGGAAAGAGTCGAATTTTCAGATGACTGCAGCAGATTCATCATTCGGAATGTGAAGGGGCTTGCCGGAGAAGGTGCCATTCTTACCCTCGTAGAGACTGAAAGATAGTCCAGAAGACTATGGTCGGGGGACTGACATTGCTTTGATCTCTTGACATTTTCGATGGGCCAAAGAAGTTGTTAAACAGTGGATCGTCAATATCTGGTCTTGCTCGTTTAGAAAAGGTCAACGTCTAATGACATTAAAACACTTTTGTCAGAGTCCTGGAATGATATTTATGTTGGAGATTAAAATATTTGTCATTTTAAAACTGTATAAAATAACTTAAAGTTAAATGGTAAACAGTATCAACACATCCTAAATACATCAGATAATGCAGAAAAAAACCCCATATAAACAGAAAGATACACTTATATGCTTATTAAAGTATTTTTACTAAGTATGGCTAGCTTTGTAATATCACAAACTCAATTTATGAAATACATCAAGGAGTAAAGAATATTAAGCCCTTATCATCTGCAATTGTAAATACAGTATAAGATTTTACAATAAATATATTTTATTTGGTAAGTTTATCAGTCTTAGGGATCCATACAAGCTTTTAATTAATATTGCATTGGGATTTATATTCTTCATTATTGGAATATATACTTTTCTAATGTCTGCTAAAAATGGACATTTAAAAAGATAATGGAATAAGAGTATCGTTGACATTTGACATACCTCCTTAAGCACAAGTTACGATCATTAAAAAGTTCCGAACCTGCAGGAATTTACCAAATGGATGAGTGATTATTGCCAAATGATTTCAGACATATGGGCAAATATTTTTTTTTTTAAAAAAAGGAAATGAATCTTGAAACATCAGCGGTCGAAAATAAAACATACAAATATAAAGTTGTGAATGTGCAAAAAGAACATTGTTTCTTTAAACGCTCTAAATAAAGTACTTACGTTTACCAAATGTAACGTGCAATATATTTTGCTACCTTGTATTGTATATTTTGTTTTGTCCTTATTGTTAACTTTACGAAGCTCGAATAACTTTGTGAAAATGATATGTCAATTGAAAATTACCATGTCTTCACTTAGAATGTGAAGTCAGTGAACCAGGGAGTAGTTTCTGTCTGTATCAAATTATTAATCAGAGATAGCTATTTGGAACGAAAGAATGGTCTCTAAAAACTCACAGAGTGAAGAGACTTTCAAGTACGACCAAAGATACATCTACTGAGAAACAGGAAAACAGATCGAGGATTGTACATTTTCCATAAGAGAAAAAATAATATGCAGCTTATAACAGACGGTAAAATACTTTAGTTGTAATGTTCGGATAGTCACCATAACAACGAAAGACACAATAAAGGTGTTGAATTATTTACATAGATCTTACATTTGTATGTGATAGAAATACTCCCATAAAAGAAGATGCCCACATGTCCATTGGGGAAGGCAAAAATAGCGGCAATCGTTGTTGCCGGTGTGTCTGCTGTTGTGTTTATCCTTGCTGTAGCTGCTCTGGGTGCGCCACGATGGGTTGATTACGACACTGTGAGTTCTGGAGTAAGTTACAGAAATTACAGAGGATTATGGCAGTCGTGTCAAGAGAAGAGCAACGTACAATACTGCTCGCTTTTGAAACATAGTGATAGAAAGGGTAAGGACACGTAATTATCATATTTTTAAAATCCAAGAAAGGAATTTTATAAATTCATTTCCTTAAAGAACCAGATGTTGTTTTCTTTTTAATGTGTATAAATACCGTGGTATCCGTTCAAAATTAACTCATATTTTGCCAATTTATGGCTACCCAGATACTCGGATTTATATTATTAACGATCTACTTTCGATCTTCATATGTATTCCTATTTAATTTTAAAATTACAGTGTTATAAAGGAGTGAACAAAATGTTTACTGATCTCATATATGACACACGGATAAAATAAATTTTGTTGACACAAACAAAACCAGTGTATTAGTTAGTATAAAATATAAGTGTAAGTTATACCTATCAATCGGTATAAGAAACACACATACACAAACAGATAAACTGACATACATACATACATACACACGCACGCACA
>JAECUM010064837.1:0-14419 GCA_016617855.1 Megalonaias nervosa | reverse complement strand
TAACCTATATGTGTTGCATTTCTTGAGTTACCGTTAACAACGATATCTTCCGATTGAAGTTTTTAAATTTCACCAATGTAAAAAACTAACTTCACTGGCATATAAAAAGAACATGAATTCGTATCGGTGTGGACCCCCATTATATCGGAGATCTCGATTTCATCAGATTCCAAACGCTATAATGGCGTGAAAATAGATGATTACACCGAATGTCATAACGCTTGCTTATCAAACGTGGTTGCATTTGTTTACGCGTAATTTGTAATTTTTGCATTTAACGTAAACGATGGTCCATGGCAGAGAACTGTACGCGTTCTATTGCACTGGACGGACCACGCTCGTATTAGGTCGTATTAGATCTAATCTTTAATTACCACCCAGTTAAATACAGCTAATCAGGACGGAGTATTAAAGTACTTGGGCGGTTGGGGGGTTGGAGGGGCTGTGTCAGCCAGCAGATTCATGTGAATCAATGGAATGTCGAAAGACGAATATGTGATGTGTGATTTTGATTTTTAACGTAGCATTAATAATTGTTCAGTCATATCGCTACGATGTCTGCAGTGTTGGAATTTATAGTGATATCTTGCACTTGGGCATCATGCCGGAGACATGTAGCATCACGTCCCACCAAAACACATTATCTTGACACCAAGTCGACCAGTTGTGACACTGAGGCAGTTGCTTGTACCAATTTTATGTCTTTGGTATGACTTGGAGGCCAGGGTTAGAACTGTTAAGTATTGAGTCTTGACACCCTATTTACCAGCAAGTGTTTACGATCAATGTTAATTCGAAAGAATACTTTATCTAAAAGAAACGAACAATGGATTAATATAAGGCAGGATACAATTATTCACTGGCACATCAAAACTCTCATGAAACAATTTTACGCATCGGTCAACAAAAATTAATTAGACCTATTAGCCTGGCTCGCGACTTGCAGCAATTCTAAAAATAAACCCCCAGCAATATGTCAAAATAATTGAAGGCTACTCGGATGGAGGAAGGCGGGGGGGGGGGGATCAGGTGTTGGATTAAGGTTTGAAAATTAGAAAAACAGTTGATTTAGGAGTGACAATTACCAGATAATTACTAAATATCGATTGATTTACATATCCATTTCATTGATAAGCGAGTAATTTATTTACAAAAATCACTGCATCTAAATATTTTCTACCAGCAAATAATTTATTTTCTATAGTACAAAATTTAAATTTTTCATTGTCTCCTCTGCCAAATGGAAATTACAACCGCTTTAGAGGTACAATTTCTCTTCCAGGACTGCTCATGCAGTGACTGCTATGTGTAGTAGCAGCCATCAATCTGAAACAAATGTTGAACAATCCTTTCAAACGGAATAAAATGGAAACTTTCATGACAATCATGCCAAGTCAATTCTTCTCTGAGACAGCCATTCTTTTGATCAGCACAACATTCTCTCTCTCTCTCTCTCTCTCTCTCTCTCTCTCTCTCTCTCTCTCTCTCTCTCTCTCTCTCCCCCGGGAGAGTTGCGAGACAAAAAGGACGAATTTGCATACAAAACAGGCCATTAACACGTGCAACCAGCGTTTATAAAATTTGTAAAGGCTATGAATAAATAAATAAATACATAAATAAATAAATAAATACATAAATAAATGTGTGTTATTTGGATTTGTAATGTAGCTTTAAACAATTTTCAGTTATATCGCTACGATGTCTGCAGTGCGGAACTTCATAGTTTTGTCTAGCACTGGGACATCATGCCACAGATATGTAGCATCATGTCCTAACCAGTCACATTAACCTGACACTAGGCCGACCAATCCTAACACTGACCTCTTAACGCCAAGTGAGGCATCTGCAGTATCATTTTTATGACTCAAACCTGCGATAAATAAAGAAATAAACAACAAAATAAATAAATGAGTAAATAAATAAATGGTGATAATACTCATAATAATAATAATAATCAAAATTGCAACTGTAGTGCCATAGTACTACAAATAATTTACTCGTAAATTTTCTCTCGCCCGGGAATTGTTACTTGTAACGGACACGTGTGGAAACGCTGTCTTTGTTTATACTCTTCATGCGCGCTAAAGGTGCACTTTCTGAAATGAATACTGAATGCATCATGTTTATTATGCAGAATACACTCAAATCAATCTGCATTTTGTTTCACTTTGCTGCGACCAGTAAAGTAATCAACCCTATTTTTAGTTTTCTATCTAAAAACGATAGTCGTGTAAAATTGTGATAATGGATTCCAAATGTCGTTCATTGTTAACAACCATGGACCTGTTTACGTTAAAATCCAAGCTTATTGAAATCACAAAGCAGTAAACAATATCTGCTTTCACATCGGAGTAATAAAATCGCCTTTACTGCGATTCATCATAAAGGAAGAACCTAATTTCTCCAGCTCTAATCTGCCAATACTCTAAAATCTCTGATGGGGATCTAGACATTGTGTGACTAACTGGGGATCTAGATAGTGTGCGGCTAACTGAGGATCTAGGCAGTGCGGCTAACTGACAAAATGTTAAGATTAGCAAGTTGCAACACAAAGGACGAAATAAATCTGAAGCTTTTGGGTTAGACATTAAAATTTGCTGACCGTCTGTTGAAAAGGTACAAATACAGAAGAATTGCTATGTTCAAATTTGCTGACTGTCTGTTGAAATGGTTAAAATCTGGAATATTGGAATATCTGGTGAATTAATTATGGTATGATGATAAAAGTAACGCTTCTTTGATTCGTGTAATTTTGGTCCCAATTTGTGGGGGTGGTTTTCCATAACAAATAGAATGGGAACGTCATCATAGTCTGTTTTTTGGGAGCAACACAATTTTCTCTAGTAATACAACAATTACTACCGTATGTACTCTATGAAAATGCGCCGGCAGATTTGGTTCTGTGCAGTATGCTTGGAGTTATCAGTAGACTAAACATAATATACCCTAATCCGGAGGCACATTGTGCTAAAGCAAATCAGGACATTTGCTTTATGCAATATGAGTATAGACGGTAATTTAGTATCGCACTGAATTGCCTTTAGTCCATTCGCCGTAGGCCGTCTACAGTTTAAAGAGTGAAACATCAATGAAGCTCGAGTCCTTTACATGATCGTTTTTAGGCAATCTTGCTGCATTTCGTTTTGCAGCTTCTAGCTGATGTACAGCTGTCAATAGTGTATGACAATCAAACAGGAGCATGATCAATCGGCATAACAAGGTTTTGCAGTCGATTTTAATCGAAGTGGACCACATATACTCGCTTATAAGACGAGTCCAACTGCGCCTGCAGATCTAAGTCTGCAGTTTGTTAGGAGTAATCAGTAGAACATACAACATAGACCCTGATCTGCAGGCGCTTTATCAGGATCTTTGTTGTTTGCAGTTTGACTCAATTTATAAACGAGTTGAGAGGGTATCTTTTATATTGCGTTAGAGAAATCCAAATTTGTTCTCGTTGTAAGTCTTTTTTTCTTAAATGCGAGCTCCAAGATTCGTTTGCATTTGATGATGTTTCCCGCTAATAGTACGTAAGATATATTCTGCTGAGATAGGGTTTTTCGATCCATCAACATTGATAGCATAATGCTCCTACAGATCAGGGTTTATGTTCTTTGTTCTATTGATTACTCATAATAATCTGCACTGACCCAGATCTGACACGCATTATGTGACAGCAGATCTTGGCCTGTGCAGTTTGCAGTTGGACTCGACTTATAAGCGAGTATGGACGGTATTCGAACGTATTGGAGAGAGGTTGAAGCTTGTTATAGTTAAGTTAAAAAATTGATTATTTGGCTAGGATGGCTTACCATACTGATTACCCTTGCAAGAAACACATCACAGCTTCCGCCTTCGGCTTGCGCAAATGAACCTTTTCATGTCTAGTGTATGTTTGATTGGAAATTGATGTTGATTTATTACAGTCATATAAAAATTCTAAGTGCAGAGAAATACTTCTACTGTATGAGCATAAGAATATACTCCAGCTTATATGCAGAGACGAATACTCCTAATACTTAGTATAGAAAAGTACTACTGGTGTATGAGTATATAGAAACACTCTTTGATGTATGAACCTACAGAAATACTCCTAGTGCATGAGTATGTAGAAATGTTTCTAATATATGAGTACGTAGAAATACTCCTAGTGCATGAGTATGTAGAAATGTTTCTAATATATGAGTACGTAGAAATACTCCTAGTGCATGAGTATGTAGAAATGTTTCTAATATATGAGTACGTAGAAATACTCCTAGTGCATGAGTATGTAGAAATGTTTCTAATATATGAGTACGTAGAAATACTCCTAGTGCATGAGTATGTAGAAATGTTTCTAATATATGAGTACGTAGAAATACTCCTAGTGCATGAGTATGTAGAAATGTTTCTAATATATGAGTACGTAGAAATACTCCTAGTGCATGAGTATGTAGAAATGTTTCTAATACACGAGATTGTAGAAATACTTCTAGTACATGAGTATGTAGAAATGTTTCTAATACACGAGATTGTGGAAATATTCCTAGTACATGAGTATGCATAGAATCTTCTTGTATACGAACTGAGAA
The DNA here is from genome assembly GCA_016617855.1 of Megalonaias nervosa. Taxonomy (NCBI): domain Eukaryota; kingdom Metazoa; phylum Mollusca; class Bivalvia; order Unionida; family Unionidae; genus Megalonaias; species Megalonaias nervosa. The sequence continues at coordinate 9,848 of JAECUM010064837.1, read as the reverse complement.
ATGCTCCTAGTTTATGGCGGAATAATAATACCTACTGATCTGTATACATACATATCCGCTCAGAGTGTCTTTAGGACGACGAACAAAATAACATAAACGGTTTTTTGAAAGTATGTGTCAAGTGAAAATGTATGTGTCTAGTAGGAATGTATGTGTATATAAAACTGCATTTTTAAAACCTATCGCCCTACCACCTGTCTCAACCAGGCAACTATTGTAAAGATTGTAAAGAGACAAATCAGCCCTATTGAAATTTAAAGAAAATCAAAATTAGATATACATAATAAGCGAATCGACTCATGCTAGACCCTATGGCGTCATGGTTGCGGTTCTCAATGCATCTTGGTTCGATTTTGTTACTTTGATTTTAGGTAGTGATAAGAAATAGTTGATCTAAGATTCACAAAAACGCGAAGAACAGCTCTTGATTTCCAATGTTCTGTATGACAGCAGTTGAAAGCTGGATCCAGTAATAGGAAACATTTCTTAATCATTGAAACCGCTCTGGTGACCAAAGTGGTTTGAGCGTTCGCCTCGAATGCGGGAGGTTGCGGGTTCGAACCCCGACCAAGCCATACCAAAGACTCATAAAAATGGCAATGCAGCTGCCTCGCTTGGCGTTCAGCATTAAGAATTTAGTGTTAGGACTGGTCGGCCTGGTGTTAGGATGATGTGACTGGGTAGGACATCATGCTACATGTCTGCAGCATGATGCCCCAGTGCTAGATATCACTATAAACTGCTACACTGCAGACATCGTATCGATACGACTGAAAAATTGTTAAGGCTACGTTAAAAATCAAAACCACACACACTTAATCATCGTACTTTCAAAGCATCGTCTCTCTCTTGTGATCGGATTTTCTAGCACTAATCTGTGTGTAGATATCCGTAAAATGCAGCAGGAGATGACTGATGATAAAATTTAGTGACAGCATTCATAAACTTCAACATAGCCTAATATCGATCCGCTATCCTACGAGAAGGTCTGACGACGACCGCTTAGGGTGACCTTTGAATTAGCCAATGGAAATGCATCTTTCAAAAATCTGAAAGTGAATCAAATCGTTCGGTACACATTTTCATGCTCTTCATACACATTGCTCGGTCTCCAAACGCGAAGATATAAGACTTCATCTGATTCGCTGATGAAATTAGCGATTATGGTAATAACATAGGTTGCCAGAACATGGCACCTAAGCGCTTGCTGTCAGATCTGCATGTATAACAGTGGAGATCTGATTTCAATCAGATTGAGTCGAATATATCAGTCGGCCATATGTTGCCAACCCCACTTCCCAAAAAGAACAAGAACACACACACACACACACACACACACACACACACACACACACACAAAAACCCAGAAGAAAAACTCAATAATATAAAGTCTTCGTTTAAAAAATTTGTCCCGTTCCTTGCTAAACTGCCTATGTTCACAATTTTGTCTGACAGAACACTGGACACATTTCGGTGAAGATAATATAGAAAATAATGGTCATTCGTCAAAAAAGTCCAAAAACGGTATAATAGTACACTAATAACCAGTTTTGCCTCAAGGGACATGTTGAAATGTTATGAGTGCCAGATGACATTCGTTTCCACTTTATCGTTCTCGCGATTATCATGCTTAATTCTTCGAACTAGACTTTTTTATTTTAAAAAAAAGAAGAAGAAAATTAGGCAGAATAAAACTAATTCGAGAAACAGACACGCCAAATTCAATTAATGCTGTACCGACATGAATGATAATAAGGCATACATACAAAACATGTATGCGCTTTGAGTCTAAAGTTCACCAGCTGTCTCTTCTCTTCGCTTATTTTGGACGATCCAAATCTCTCTAAGTTAGGCGAATGGGTTATAAATTAGTCCGGGTCAAGAGGCAACTAATATTTCAGCACCGTGTTCATGAATAATTCATAGCGATTTGCGTTGACCCCAGACTCATCAATCCCGACTAAGATCTTATGCCTCTCGAGTCAAGCACCATATCTGTTGTTAAAGTGGAGCTTTTATTTCACCGTGTCCTGTCTTCGGTAATCGGATTTGCATTGATCTATAGCCATACACAAAATAAAACGTATCAGTTGGCTAAAGGTTAGTATAAATTCCACTTGAGTTCAGCCTGATATCTCTCTGACAAACATTTTGCTTCTATTCCGAGGCTACGATTGGCTCATAAATGCCTTTCACGATCTCATCACAGAGATATGCCGTATCTAATAATTTGTTTTTGTTTTTTTTTCATGATCAAGCCAGTGCTGTTAACAGATCTATGCATACTTATAGGGACAATCCGACCTTTAAACTTTTTTTCAATTAAATTAATTCTCATTAAATTCTTAGCTGGTTTACTAATTTTCCGAGTTGGGGCTACCGTTTTTACTCGCTTATAAGACGAATCAAATTGCAAACAATAGAGATCCTGATCTGCTGTAGCATAATGCGCCTGTAGATCAGGGTTGTTGTTGTTTGTTATACTAATTACTCCTAACAAACTGCACAAATCCAGATCTGCCGGAGTATTATGTGCCGGCAGATCTGGGTCTGTACAGTTTGCAGTTGGAATCGTCTTATAAGCGAATACATAGGTAATTAAGTAGTTACAGTATAGGACGAACTTTATTCTCACAGGGCGGCGCCAAGTTTGTTCAATCCTGGCAACGATTTCGCTCAAATTCTTAAAATGTCTCTTATAATTAGGAGCTTAGATTTTATTGTTTTCGATGCTTCTGACATGGATATTTTTGTTCTAATTTTAAAATTTAACACATGGAAACTTTTTTTTATTGCTGACAGAAAAGAGCTGAGGAGTTCCTCCAACTGAGGAAATCTTCAAAATGTCTCCAGTGATAAGGCAAAATTCTTCTATGAAAAATTTTAAGTTTTATTAGCTTTTAATTCCTGGTTGCAGTTATATGTCCTGTGATTAAAAAATAAAATAAAACATTGTTCCCATCCAATCAGCATGAAAGATATTTTTTAAAAATCTTAATTTAAGAAAGAAATTTTGAGATGTTTAGTCACCCTGGGGCCAGGTACTTCGAGACGAACTGAACAAACTCCCTCCTCTGGTGTTGTAGCACGGACACATCTCGTTAGTGCTATGTTCCAGATGGATACATTTTTTATACATTGCTAGGATTAATTTTGCTTTTACGAACTTTTTGAATCACATCTTTAACAAGATAGATGATTTACCCGTTGTTTGCATCATGTTAGTAGATGGAATTTGTTATCGATTGACTTATTTTGTTATTTTATAAACCACTTATCGTGTAATTTACGATTGAACAAATCGAGTACGATCACTAATACACATAATCAGTATTAGAATAAACACGTACTTCCCTCCCCCCTCCCAAAACACACACACACACACACACACACACACACACACACACACAGACACACCTACCTTTAACAGATCAATAACCACAAGTGCCAGTTACAAGTTACAAATAATACGCACTCTACGAGCAAATGGCGAACTTCCTGTGTTAGAAAAGGTATAAAATTCAATGCTATTTTCTCATGTATTTGTTGGTCGATGGTACTACGAGTTTTACAGTTGCAATAAATAAAATGAACTTAGCATAGATTTTCACTTTATTGGCCACAAATTCCAGTATTGGTGCGTGACTATAGTTCGGCGAGGGTAATTTGAGGTTCATAAAGGGTAATTACTATTATAAACAAACGATACCATTCATTATATTAATTTATGACCGTGCGTTGTTTCTGGGTGTCACGTGCAGCAAAGAGGGCGATTGCAATGTAGGCACGTTGCGTATTTCTTAAACATTATAAACTGGTCGGGTCTGGGTTTTTTGGAGGGGGTGTTGTGGGTTGGGTTGATTTTTTGCTTTGTTTTGTTTTTAAATTACTTTACCTGTATGGATCTGTAAGGAACTGTAAATGGACTAATCACGTGTCTGTTCAACAACATGGACATAAAAGAACTCTCAAATGTTACTACAGATATCACTTTGATAATTGAAACAGATGGTGCACCAGTAATTAATGAAAATCATGAACTCATGCTTGCGTTTCAACATAATCGCAGGGGACGAACGTATTTTGCAACGTGAGTCATATAACTGGCTTGATTAATATTTCTGTTTAACAATGTGCTAATTCAATATGTACTTAATCAAGACATACTTATTTTTTGTGAGACGCTTGCAAGGCAATCAATATTCCATCTAAATGAACGGAACAAATGGATTTCTTTTGCCACTTCCGACAGCTGGCGATTCCGGATTCTAATATGGTAAAACTAATTAAAACTGGAGGCTTGTCCTATTGATTTAAATCTAATCTGACATATAACTGTTTATTCAATAAACCGATGCATTTCTTTTAAAATGATAAATTAGTGCAACATATATGGTAAAACTCAAATCTGGGACAGTTAAACCAGTATTGACATTACGGAGACAGTGCGTGATCTACGGGATTTAACATTACAGATGTCAGTATGGGACAATAGGGAATTCAAGATAACGAATTTCACTGTTTATGTTTGTGTGAGTTCATCAGTACGTTTGGGATGGTATATGGTTGAGGTGGAATTTATCATTGCGTTTAGAACTTTATGGTCCTCTATGGGAATTTTAACAGGATGGTTAGACATACAAATTACACTTAAGAATCGACAAATAGTGGTTTTCAGAACTGGGAACACTGTGAAAATTTCGAGGTATGATTCTATTATTAAATCATATTTTTAGAACTTGGAACGTATCGTGGAAATTCCAATCTCTATTCCAGGAAGATTGACCTTAGTCCAGGAATGCAATTGCCACAATGTATCAACTTTGTCAAAAGCAGAGAGAGAGAGAGAGAGAGAGAGAGAGAGAGAGAGAGAGAGAGAGAGAGAGAGAGAGAGAGAGAGAGAGAGAGAGAGTTATATTTACAATAATAATCACTGAAGACTGTAATTTTTCCTCTTCAAAATTAAAACTTTAGGCCTTTATCAACCTAATCGTTTACTCATGAATAATTAATAATGATGATTTGGGCAGTCGCTTTTAGACACTCACAATGTCAATGCTCTCAATCGAGAAAGAATAATGAATAAAAGAAAACAACGTACAATGTGCAATACAATACAAACATTTAATAATGAACATCTTTACGGGGTTGACAACGCTGGCTAGTGAGACGCGGATTGCAACGTTCCATTACAGTTTCATTTTGCCACCGACATAAAAACTAAGTTGTCCAGCTAAAGAAGAGAGACAACATAATGATCGGAAAACCACAATTACAGCTTTTCATCGTTTCTAGGGGAAAAAGGGTCCAAAACAGGTCAATAACTTCGCTGGAGTGACTCAAATATTCACTGGCAAAGAAAATTTACAGAATATTGTCCACACACATTTGAATTTGACGTAGAGACACAGATGTAGATTGTTATCGACTTTGTACCAATGTACTCATTAACCGTGATACTTCAAACTATGTTGATACATATTTGTAGAGCGATAGCTACATATCGCTGTGAACATTGTTCCAAGGTACGCTCCGACACTACTACATCATACAAATGTTGTGTATAGCAATAGGTACAGATCGTTGTCGAATTTATCACAGTGTTCTCATTGACACCCATACATATTGATACATATTCACTACAGCGATATGTGTAGATTGTTGTCGACTTGTACAAAATAAAATCAACGGATCTTTATAGTTGTTGGAATATTAGCAATTTTGTAAACATTTGAATTCAATATTTTGCGTTTATAACATTAAAACTTGCAGAACTACGAAAGTCAGTTTCATCTAAAAGCTTCAAAAATGTTGACACATTAATGGATGAAAACAATTTCACATATTTCAGGTGAGATCATGTGATTCATGAAAAAACGATAGCTATGATAATTCTCACATTGAGAGAGAGAGAGAGAGAGAGAGAGAGAGAGGGGGTGGGGGTGGAATAATGAATACAAAAAAATTGGTTTACGGCACAGAAACAGGAATATATTAGTCAGTGCCTATGCAGTTGGAGCAAAATGCCTTGCTCAAGGACATATCATAGCAACTGACCCATCCTGGTCTCATGTTAGAATTCAAACCTTTTCCCTTTCGGTTGTGCGTCCGGTACGCTAACCACTGAACAACCGCGGCCCCCAACTAAATTAGTCAATCATTCACCTACAAATGTTAAAGAACGGGGATTACGTTTTTTGTATTTAAAAGGAAAATTATCTTTCATGCGATGATATTAATGAGTTCGGTTTTTAGTTAGTTGATCACATACAAATATTTCTCTCACCACCAACCATAACAAAGGAAAAACGTAATTAAAAATTGTAGAACAGTTGTAAATGGAACAGCTAGAGAGTCAATTACACCTAATTAAAGACAACCCCTAGATTGAAATTCACTAATATTGTGTCGTCAGCTCAATTGTACTTTTCAGGTCTTTGACATTAAAACATTAGTACAGTTTTTGTTCTTTTCCTATCGAATGAGATTTACAATAATTTATTATAAACTGAAAAACAACATGATACAGTTTCTTCAAGATTAAGGCAAGACGTAATTTTTGATTGACAGCGATCCATTTCACGTATATATTTATGTCTAAAATACTACGTAACTCTTCTTCGTCATACAATAACAGATACAAACGGGGTAAAGTATGATTTTTTCATGCAAAACACATGATCACACACATATGGAGCTATGGTTTGATCTTAATTTGCAAAAACACACAATTACAGATAAAAAGAGGGGCGGCATATGATATTTGTTTTACAATAACAGACAATTACACATACTAATCAACGTGTAACATAAAAGCTTTTCATATTAATCGTTATTTTTTTTCTCATCTGATATTGTTACCATACACAAACATAACCACACCTACAAATGGGGATAGGGGATGATATTGTTTCACACAAACACACAATTGTACATATAGATGAATGTGTGGTATGAGTCTTTTTCATATGAAAAACAGTCAAGCAAACGAATGGTGGTAGGTTATGGCATTTTTTTTCCGCATGCAAACACTATCACGCATACAAATGGGGTAAATGATAATGTTTTTGTCACTGAAGCACACATTCATGCAAACGGAAACAAATAGGAGAGTAATATAACATTTTTTTAAAAGTAATATTTTTTTTCTATACAAAAACACAATTACACCTAAAAGTTGTAGTGTTATATCAATTTCCTTTCTTCCATCCAAACACACTTACAATTAAAAACAGGGTTAGGAAATGGTATTTATTTCTTATATTTATTTCTTATAAACACACAATTTAAAATAATATAAAAAATCGGGGTAGGGTACAATATGCACACAAATGCACAGTCACAAATACTGATGGGGTAAGTTATATTTTTCATTCAAACACACATTTATACAGGCAGATAGGGATTGGGTATGGTATGTTTTTCATGCAAACATACATTTCTACACACACAAAGGGTTTATTTGGAATGTTTGTGTTGGGTTTGTTATTGTTGTTGTTGGGTTTCTTTAAAATAGCAATAATTTTGTTTTTCGCAAATGCAACATTATGCATGCTCTCTGTCTTAAAATACATTACAGAAAGGAAGTGAAACCAACAATTCGAGGGGAAAAAAAATATTATTTCCCTACAATACAAAGTAAAAATTCAAAAGAAACTTAAAGTATTGTGAATTAAATCCCAAATAATCCTAAATGTTCTATCACAAGTCCAAAAGTTAGAATGAATCCCAATAGTCTTGAATGTCCTGATGTACCAATAGTCTTGAATGTCCTAATGTACCAATAATCTTTAATGTCCTGATATATCAATAGTGCAATCCAGAATGGTTTTTAATGGATTCACACAAACCCCAGAATAATGTACTAATCCAGTCCATGAGCACCTTAGTAATTCCAATGAATGATTTAAATAATTCCTCTCGAATTATATCTGAACATAACTGCAAACTCCGATCGTAGATTCTCGAAGGATGATGTGAAACGGGAATGAATGAATTTGTTTAAAAAGTCGCTATTTATACATATTGTTTCTCAGAGTTCAACGCCATGGTCATGTATTGGAAACAATACATTTGTTGTGTCAAGCAAACTCCAGTCTGATTTTATTATAGAGAATTATGAACCTTTCATGTCGAAAGGTTCTATATCGCTTATTGGGGATTCGGCCAAATCCTATCCTTATTAAACAATTAAGGATACATGAGCTTCTCTGCCTTCTATTATTAAGTATTTTGCCTTTGACTGACAAGTCTTCTTCTGAAAGTGTTCTGGTTCAGGGAGCAAAGTGCTGCTTTCTTCAAATTCCACTACATAATGCTGATTTGTCATTAGATTTTGTTTCAGGACCAGGGACTATCGAAGCTGTGAATTCTTGGCCATTGAGGGTGTTCATTTATTGCTTTTCAATGGCTTAGCTGGGGATAAGGTTGTTTAATCCACTTGTAACTGACAAGCCTTCTTTGGATCAAAAGGTTGACCCTACTGAGAATTAAATCCCTGATTTATATCCTGCTTTTGTAGTTGCTAGAAATATGGCAAAATGAGCTCTTGAGAATGAAGTTAATCAGGAAATTATTCCTTCGCTGACACGTTTATTGATCAGGCGTTTGATGAGGTAACGTTTTCTCCTGATATTGATCAACCAAAAGGCGTTGATCATTGTGATCCTCCTTTTACTACTCATTCTCTCATTTCGAGACAGAACAGGAAATAAATCCTGTTGGTTTCAGGGGGCTATTAGCGAATCTGAAGCCGCTGAAGTACCAGTTTGTTAGATTTTGAAAAATGGGGCCCTTATGAGAAAATTTAGACTGAGGTACCCGCTGGCGACGCATGGTCAATGAGCTATCACTTTGTTGTTCCTAAGTCGTATAGACTGGAAATTCTTAGTTTAGCCGATGAAACTCACTTGGCTGGTTATTTAGAAGTCAATAAGACTTAGCACAAGATCTAAAAAAATTTATTGGCCGAAAATTAAATGGGATCCTTCTAAATTCTGCAGTTCTTGTCACACTTGTCAAATGAAACCTCATCAGAAACTACCTAAGGTTCATTTACAACATATTCTGCATTTGATGAACCATTTAGTAGAATAATGGTAGACTGTCGGTCCTTTACCTAAGACCAAGTCAGGTAACCAATACTTGCTGATCATAATGTGTGTGTCGACAAGATTTAGAGAGGCAATTTCTTTACGGAATAATAAGTCTAAAACTACAGTAAAAGCCTTAATAACATTCTTTACACTTTTTGGCCTTCCCAAATCCGTTCAATCTGATGAAGGTTCTAATTTCATGTCAGGGATCTTCCAAGAAGTTATGTTTGAATTAGGTATCCAACAAAATAAGTCCTGAGCATATCATTCTGTTGGAAAGATGTCATCAAACTTTAAATAATATGATTAGGTCATATTGCTTTGATGCCAGAAAAGATTGGGGTGATGGTGTTAATTAACTGTTTTTTGCTTTGAAGGAGTCAGTACAAGAGTCCATCGGATTTATTCCTTTTGAGCTTGTTTTGGACATACAGTTCGAGGACCATTAAAGTTGTTTAAAGATAAACTTTTTTCCATAGAGGATTCAGTAATTAATCTTCTACATTATGTTTACGAGTTTAAAAATAAACTTTCAAAGACTTGTAAAATAGCCAGAATTCATCTTCACTCAACTCAATCAAAAATTAAATTAAGGTATGACAAAACGACAAAGAAAAGAACTTTTCAACCTGGATATAAAGTTCTGGTTCTCTTGTCATACCTCAAACTCTTCTTCAGGCTAAGTATTATGGTCCAGATACAGTTAAAAAAAAGAAAAGAAAGTGACTTAAATCATATAATCAACACTTCTAT
>JAECUM010064822.1:0-13216 GCA_016617855.1 Megalonaias nervosa | reverse complement strand
GGGGACCAAACACGCTAGCCGATTTTGCCCAATGAATCTTAGACCCTATCGACGAGACGTGGAGTCAAGAAGACATCGAACGTTACGGAGATTGTCATCGCTATGCCACGGTATGGCTCACAATTTCTCGGGATACGATGGGCAGTTTTTTTTTAGATACTATACGGAACAAAGTACCGAACGTCCTAAAGTGACTTTGAACGGAGGCAAAATCATTTCCATGCAAGTGGGACAAGTGCAGTTTAAAGATTCGATGAGTTACTTGGCCATGCCTTTGAGTCGCACGCCTGAAACGTTTGGAATGACAGAAATGGCCAAAGGCTATTTTCCGCACTTTTTCAATACCGAAACCAATCAACACACCGTTCTACCTCATTTGCCCGAGGCTCACTACTACGACCCCGACAACATGCGTACCGAACAACGAGAAGCTTTCTATTCTTGGTATCAGACTCACGCCTCGGACCCTTTCGACTTTCAGGAAGAATTGTTAAAATATTGTCGTTCCGACGTGGACATTTTACGGCGTTGCTGTGGAAAATTTCGAGAACTGTTCATGGAGCACGGAGGGATCGATCCTTTGAAAGAAGCCTGCACCATTGCCAAAGCGTGTTCCGCCAAAGATTCATGCCCGAAAACACCCTAACTGTCATAAGTCCTCAAACGACCAACTTTGTCAAACGTCAATACTAGGTCAAAGCCCTACGCTGGTTACATTACTTGTGTGACAAGGAAGACAAATGGATCCAACACGCTCGCAACGGAGGAGGCGAAAAAGCCATCGGAATGTATTCAGTGGATGGCTGGAATTTAGAAAACCCCAAGATTGTGTACGAGTTTAACGGATGCTTATTTCACGGATGTCCTATCTGCTACCCTCAACTTAACACTAAAAATCAGTTTTTGCAACGGACCATGGAAGACTTGTACCAGGGCACTTGTCAGCGACTCTCGAAGTTAGAAGAGCAAGGATACCAAGTGGTAGAAATGTGGGAACACGAGTACGATCAGCGATTGAAAACCGATCCCGAGTTTAAGTGCATCGTGGAAAGTTACAAGCTGGTGGACCCACTGAACACAAGGGACAGTTTGTACGGAGGACGGACGAATGCCACCTGTTTGCTATACCAAGCCGACGAGGAGAAAGGAGAGGAAATAAAATACTTGGACGTGTGTTCTCTGTATCCTTACGTGTGCAAATATTGTCACTTGCCCGCAGGGCACCCACAATTGCTGACGGAACACATCGACGTGGACAATATTCGACAATACGAAGGATTGATCAAATGTAAAGTCTTGCCTCCCACGGACTTGTACCATCCCGTTTTACCTCACCATTGCCGAGGAAAACTGATGTTTCCCTTGTGCCGTACTTTTGCCGAAACGAGCAACCAAGACCAACCTTGTCAGCACACTCAGGAAGAACGCGCCTTGACGGGAACGTGAGTCAGCGTGGAATTGTTTAAAGCTCTGGACTTGGGATACCAACTGTTAGAAGTGTACGAAATTTACCATTTTCCCAAGACAGAAAAATACCACAAGGGCGACGAGATTCAGAAAGGCATTTTCGCAGACTACGTGAATGCCTTTTTGAAACTGAATCAAGAAGCCAGTGGCCACACTCCCGAAGACCAAACAAAGTTCAAAGAGAAATACTGGGAGCAGGAAGGCATCACTTTAGACCACATTGAGAAAAACGAAGGAAGGCGATCGTTTGCCAAAGTAATGTTAAATTGTTTGTGGGGAAAAATGGCACAACGACCGTGTTTACCCAAGACGGAATATTTGACAGAACCTTCCCGCTACTTCCAGATGATTCACGACAAAACCAAATACATGAAACACGTGGACGTCGTTCGTGAGGACTTGATCTTAGTCAATTACGAAGAACTGGATTTTGTAGAAGCCGACGAATTTGGAAATGTCATCATTGCGGCTTACGTGACAGCCCATGCTCGTTTAAAACTGTACGAAGCTTTAGAACTGTTAGGATATCGTGTGCTGTATTTTGACACGGACAGTTGCGTCTACATCAATCGCCTGGGTCAACCTCACCCTAACATTGAAGGAGACCATTTAGGAGCCTGGACAGACGAGCATTCGGACGACAAGATTCTAAGTTTTGCAAGTGGCGGTCGCAAAAATTACGGCTACGAATACCGGGACAAACAAGGAGAAGTGCACACGGAGTGCAAAGTGAAAGGATTCACTCACAATTATCGCACCAGTCGAGTGGTGAACATTGGTGTCTTGAAAGAAGCCTTGCAGTCTGGACAGGATGGAAATTTCAAAGTGACCACCCATGAACCGCACAAGATTCTGCGTTTACCCACACACCAAATCGTTAGCCGACCCTTGAAAAAAGTCTATCAAATCGTGTACCAGAAGCGAGTACGGCTTCCCAGTCACTTCACTTTACCGTACGGTCACACTGATATTGGCGAGCATATAAAAAGCGACAACATTCAAGACAGATAGTTCATTGTCACTATAAACGCCAAGCGAGAAAAATGAATCCTTTCAAACAAGTATCAAGCAAGATAAACTCGAGTACGATGCTGTGCCTTGCGATGGCAGGGATGCCGTACGCTATGACCTCAGTGATTCAGTACCGCATCATGGAAATTTTGCTACGACTGTACCTACCATGGAAAGTGATGCTCTGCGTGTCAAACCTGATGGATGCGAAAGTGATGCCACTCGTTATCGTACACCTTTTGACTTTACTGGTTTTCATGGTGGATGTCATCATTATGAAACCATGCGGCTACCACCCTACGGATGTCATGTAAAACTGAGCACATTCCTACATATTTCACCGTACCCTCATCGAAATGAACCTGTGAAAGACGAATATTCGGTCCCTGTGCGTTTGCCTGAATACTGCGATTATGAAAGTCGGATCCAAACCTTCCGAAGAAAATGGCCAAAATATCTGGGAGGACCTACCCCCGAAGAATTAGCTAGAGCTGGATTTATCTACTTGGGCGAAGGGGATAAAGTCAAGTGCTTCAGTTGTGGTGTGTCACTTCACGAGTGGGAGAAGAAAGATTGCGCTTACCTGGAACATGCTCGATGGTCCCCAGATTGTCACTACCTACCTTTAGTGGGACCTCGTCATTGAAGTGGGCCTACCATGTCGTGTAAGGAACCAGCCACGGGGCTAAGAGTGAAACGTTGGACAACCCCTAGACAAGTATTTAAACCCCATTTGAAAAATAGTCTTCAAACATTACCAAACGAATTGCAAGAGAAGATCTTCAAGGAAATTTGGCTGGGACTTGCCAGAACCAAATCTCAATTTGTGACTGTAGAACTTTTATGTCGAGAAATTCACAAGAGGAAATTGACAACAGTCAACAAACAAGTCAGATTTCTCTGGATCAAGGGTGCGTTCTTCCTAATATTCCTCTTTAGACTATTTACATTTGAAGATTTTATTGACATTCTTGACCGATTCCTGGAATGGCAGTGGTCAGAAATTACTCACTTTGTCCATTACTTTCGCTCTAGAAGAAGTGTTTGACTGACATGGTTATGGATACTTTACAAGAGAACATTCGTGGTTTGCCTGTGGAATTGAGAGAACGCATTTACCGCGAGTTCGTCAAAATACAAGTGAAACGTAAAGAACCATTGCATCCGTTACGTCACCGATGTTTGAACCACTGGTACCTAAATGCTATAAGAGGACTGATTCTGATGAAAGTGTTCCAGTGGTCAGACATTGATGAATCGCGTGAAATTCATAAATTTTTGGATGCCACTCATTCAACTTACAAGGTGGTTCTAATACACCGAATTCCAACGGACGAGTTAGGGGATTACAACAAATCTTTACAAGAACAATTCTTTCTAGTTGAAGAGGAAACTTCTGTGCGACGTATGGTGTGTGAGTTAGTGACTAAATTTTTTCGTACGGTACTAAAATAAAATCGAGGCTATTCAAAAAGTACACTTATTACCTGACACCAAAGAGGGAATAAAAACGGATTACCATGCCACGACCTTTATCATTCGTGACACATCAGATTCCGTGGAAGGAAATCAATGACACTATTCAAACGATTGAGGATTACGAGAACTGTGTCCATTGAATTGGGGTGGACGTGTAGTGTGTGTCTCAGTGACTTGCTTTCTGGGATTTCGTTTACCAGCCGATTCCTTGTGGATTCTTTACGAACAGTACATACCACCCAAAACATGAAAGTGGTTCCTTTAAATGTACACGACAGACTCATTCTGCTCAAAGCTTTGCGCTTTCATCTCGATACTTCTCAACCTCTAGGGGAAAACAAGATTCGTCAACTTTTAGGCACTAAAGATGTGTACGACGACGTGTGTGTAGCTTGTGACTTGCACCCTCACTGGAAAGATGTACGTGACTGAAAAAGTTGGGGGTTTGAGGTATGGACAAAAGAAGTGGCACACTATGCCAAAGATTTGTAATCCTAAGAAATTAAAACGTTCAGTGAAAAAAGTAACTTTTAAACCAGTGTTAGTGACAGTGCCAGAAGAAGAAGTGGTGACCGAGGAAAACCACTGTCTTCAGGACAGGACCATTATCGACATCCCCGAAAGGCCATTCCGGGAGGACTCTTGTGTGACTGTGCCAAAGAGTGTAGAGACTCTAAGAACATTACACACTACCACTACGATTTCACCTCTTGATCACCACAGATGTTGTACAGAGACTTGTTTATATTCCACTATGATCGTTTTGATGTGTCTTTTATTCATGTACTTAACCATTTGGCTTTTATATATTTTTGTCTTTCGTGTTGTTCACAATTAAAGATGACAATAAACGTGTCCTGAAAAAAAAAACTATAAAAGCTCTTGTCTTGTCTGTCCTCGTGTCAAAAGTGACATTTCTTACACTACTGTGGCAACCTATACTGTCTCTACTCCCTCTTCCTCCACTGTTAAAGTCATTGACGAACACGTAAATAGGACTACTTGGGAGGCCTTGTATCTTCGCCATCCCTTTAACATGCTTATTGCCGGGCCTAGCGGTTCAGGTAAATCCGATTTTGTCAAACGTTTGATCGAACATAAACATCATTTGATCGATCGTCCACCTCAACAAATCGTGTGGTGTTACAAAGAGTGGCAATCGGCGTACAGCCTTCTGCAAGAAATTCAAGACGATTCCATCATCTGTGTGGAAGGGATTCCTGGCGAGGACGACGGGATCGTGTCTGACCCTAGTCAAACTCATTTGGTTATTTTTGACGACATATTAGGAGAAGACAAAGAAGAAATTAAACTCTGGTTTACGCGTAAAGGGCATCATCGTAATGCCAGTGGCATTTACATTACCCAAAATTTGTTTCAACAAAGTAACGCCCATCGTATCATCAGTCTCAATGCTCATTACGTGGTGTTGTTTAAAAGCCCTAGAGATAAATCGCATGTACAAGTGTTAGCCAAACAGTTAGGAACGCCTTGGCTGACCCATGCGTACGACGATGCCACTCAAACCCCACACGCTTATTTACTCGTGGATTTCAAACCCACCACTCCCGATTATTTGTGATTTCGTACCCATCTGTTTCACCACTGGTGCCAAGACGGAGGGCCTGTCGTGTACACGTCCCCTTCGTCGACTTAATCACAATCACCAAAACAAGTATATAAAAACCTCGGTCACTTTGGCTCTCTCACACATCGTCAACATGACGTCCCTTCAGTCTCATCTTCCCATCAAATTGATTCGTGCCTTGTACGGTATCAGTCGCGAAAAAAATCCACAAATACGTGCTCGTGTCTTAGAAGCTAGTCTCAATGAAGTCTTACGATGGTTTACGGTGACAGCACGTCAATTACTGCAAGGCATCATTCAGATTCCACATCAAACCAAACGTTTTTTTTTGAGAGAAACAAAGTCGCCTTGACGCAGCTAGCCGATCCTCGCATTGACACTCAAACCAAAAAGCAAATCATTTTGAAACCTGGAGGTAGCGGTTCTCTAGGAGGTGTCATCATTCGTTCCATCTTAAAATTGGATCCTAATGCTCCCAAAGTCGTACCCAAGAAAAAAGCCACATCCAAGAGTACCCAGAAGAAAAAGAAAAAGAGCAACGGTGTCAAGACCAGGTCACAGCCTCAGAAAAAGAAAAAGAAAAGTCCACAGAAAACAGCCTCTACCCGCAAGAGAGCGTCTCCAAAAACTTCTCCTCCAGTGGTGACACCCTCTTCCTCTTTAGAGGCAGTGGCCGCTGCTCACAAAGTACCTGCCCCAAAATCAAAGTCCAAGAGAGAACGGGTGTGTTACAGAGTTTACTGGATTTGTCCCAGCAGGAACTGTCCCGATTTAGTCCGTTGCGACCTCCTCCACGACGTGTGTTGCCTGTCATCAAGTTGATACGACGTAAAGACAATCAGTGGCGTCGCATTCCAGTATAAAAAAGACCCGAGGCAAACGATACGGATGAGTGTTTTGTGCTGCTGCACGCCCAAAGATGTCCCCTCCAAGACGTGCACACCGTCACCATCGTCGTTCTTCCGTCCAAAAAGGAAAAGGACAAGGAAAAGGAAAAAGGAAAGGACTGCCACCTCGTTTAGCCAAACATTTGGACATGTTGTCCGTCCTTTCCAAAGCTCCTCCACCCATGCGAAGAAAACGCATTCAAACTACCTCCAAAGACTTCATGGATACCGTGTGCGAATGTTGTCTGAATGTCTTGAAAAGCACAATACCTTTGTCTAAACATCAGAAAGAATGCTTAGCCAAACATCGATACGTTCTTCGCCAAATGGTCCAAAAGAAAATACCCATTGGTCAAAAGAAAAAGATGTTGGTGCAGCGCGGAGGAATTTTTACCCTTTTTGCTCATGTTGCTGAAAGGAGTAATGGGAACAATAGGAGGACCCTTGCTGAAAGGAGCATTGGGAAACATCCTGGGAGGATGAAAATAAAAAGGTCCAAGAAGATAAAAGGGACCTTTGGAATCAAAAGATCTCAGACGTGATCCTTGAAATCCGATGGAAGGACGAAAACTGGCTTTAGTGCCTTACAAACGATGGGTGGAATACCATCGTTGGCAAGAACAACGAACCCCTCATTTACCTCCCAATCCTCATTTGACCGAAATGTTGCAGTTACAACACGAATTGCAATCGTTGACGGATCGCAGCGATTTGTCAGAAACGGAAAAATCGCAACGGTACGGTCAACTGTTGCAACAACTGCAACTTTTTTACCAGAAAGCTTTAGATGAAACAGATCTACCCACTCTGAAAGATTTTAAGACTCTGATGAAATGTCCATCATCACCACTACCACCTCCAGTGGTCAAGACAGAATGTCCACCACCACTAGTCCCAGTGATCAAGACAGAAACAGAAGAAGAGCTTCAAACTCCACCAGAAAAAGTACGCAAGTTAACAACACCACCTACATCCAGAATTGGTTGGGTTAAAAAGATGATGGCTACTCCTTCTTCCACAGAAGAGAAAACGAAAGCCAAGACAGAAGTGAAACAAGAACTGATTACCCCTGTTCAAACACCGTCCTCCTCAACACCTGTTGCTCGTCGGACACGAAAAGCATTACAAACCAAGAAAATACCACAGAAAGACAAGAGTAGCATCAGTGAAGATGGATCACTTATTAAAAAATGGAAAAAGTGTTAGCCAGCATTTACTACGATCCAGTCCATGCCGCAGGTTATGGAGGAGTTCAGAAATTGTATCGTGCTGCCAAAACTCGACTCAAAAGTATCCGTTTACCTCATGTGCAACAATGGTTACAAGAACAAGCCACGTACACCTTACACAAACCCATTCGACAAAAATTTTCCAGAAGTCGCACCCAAGTGGAGGGTATCGATCATCAATGGCAAGCCGATTTAGCCGATGTTTCTCATTTGGCCACCTACAATCGTGGCTACAAATATTTGTTTTGTGCCATCGATGTCTTTTCCAAATTTGCTTGGGTCGTACCATTGACTTCCAAATCGAGCAGTGAGTTAGTGCGAGCCTTCAAACTGGTGTTGAAACAAAGTGGTCGTCATCCTCTTCGATGGCAAACTGACAAAGGCACCGAATTTCTGAACCAAGCTTTACTTGCCCGAGTTACAACGTGTGACCGAAAAAGAAGACGACGTGTACGAGATAGAAAGCATTCTCGATCAAAGAACTCGTAAAGTGGGAAAACGACGTGTCAAAGAAGTCAAAGTACATTGGAAAGGATATCCTCCCAGTTTTTGACTCTTGGATCGACGCTTCGCAACTCATCGACTATAAAAAGAAGTGATCATCATGCCCTTCAACACAGCCTCAGCTACTGCAGTGACCACTCCTTGCCCCAGTTCTTCTCTGCAAGATCTACAAAAGCAACCCTTGTGGGTGTGGTGTGGAGAACGTGTGCCTAAAACGCAAATCGTCTTTTTCTGCCAAATCTTTGTGGTGTATTGTGTCATCGGTGCTGCCATTGCCAATTTGAGTTTGCAACAAGGAGACAAACAACTGTGGACTATTTTACTTAGCAGTTGCATTGGTTACCTTCTTCCCAATCCGTCTCTGAAATATTCCTCGAACGGAAACAACAACGGGAGTCTTGTGTCCAACGTTAGTCCCCCTTCCAACAGTCACCCTAACCATCATCTTTTAGACACTCCTCTGACTTCCAGTGACTCCTCGAACACTAGAACTCTGGAAGTATGAACAACCAATTTTACTTAACGTTACCCAGTGACAGTTCCATGGAGGTGTTTCGCAATAACACTTTATGCTGTTTCTCGGCCAGATTACCTCAAGCCATCCAACTGGATCACGAAACCCATTGGGAAGTGGCTTTGGTGGAAATAATTCACCCTACACAAATCAAAAATATCGTCGAAAATGAAAACACTTTTACGGTAGAAGTTTAAGACGAACAAGTGCAACAAGCCGTGGATGAACGCGCCAGTGTAGCTGACTTTATGAAATCACAAGACCCCAAAACTAAACAAACCACTTATCGGTTGAAAATTCCTGCGGGCTATTATTTTAGCGGTCAATATTTTGTGAACGCCATTGCTGACATGTTCAATTTCATGTTTGGTAAAGCCTTGGAGAAAGCCAAAAGAAGTGTCACGATCGAGTACCACAAAATAGCTCGTCACCTAATGATGAAATTTTCAGAGGACAAAGTATTGGCCATTACATTTTGTCCTGAATTGTATGACATTTTGGGTGGAGACCCCAAAATGATCAAGATGAGAAACGAAATACCATCCGTGACCGGTAACTTGGATTTTGCGAAATATTTTCGATTCCCTGTTGAAATGAATCAAGGACTGAATTTGATGTTTGTGTACTCCGATGTGGTGGAGTACAACGTGGTGGGACACACCTCCGTACCCTTACTGCGTGTCATTCCTTTCAAAGTGGATTCTGCCACGGCTGCTGACGAGGAAGGTGGAAACAACTATCATGTTCACTGCGAATTTGTACATCCTCACTATTTACCCGTCAGTAAGTCGTATTTCGACACTGTCAACATTACTATAAAAGGAGATCTGGGACAAAATATTACATTCACCAAAGGGAAAGTCACAGTGAAACTCCATTTTTCGAAAATGATTACTCTAACCCTTTGTCAGTCATGTATCCTGTGTACCAAGGAGTCGCTCGACAGCAAGGACATGGTTTAGGTGATATGCTAAAATTAGCCTTTCGTAAAGTGGCTCCGTTTTGAAACCGATGGTGACACGGGGATTGCACGCCTTAAAAGATGTCGCGTTGACGCACGGCAAAGAATTTCTCCAAAATGTCATCATTGACAAACAAAACCCCGAAGAAGCTTTCTTGAGAGGAGGCAAAAATGTCTTGCTTCAAACGGGCAAAAACATTTTGGGTCGGCGAGAAACTCCTATAAATGCCCTGGGCGATGCCGAGTCAGGCATTCCTGCTTCCCTGACGCCACAGCAAGGACAAGGCAGAAAAAAAAGACGACGAAAACACCCCTTGAGAGGACTTCACGCCCCTAGAGCTAGAAAAACTAAGGAAAGAAAAACTGTCCGAGAGTTAGACGTTCTTGATTATTAAAAAAAAGAAAATGATGCACCGAGAGTCTTGTGCTTGTTCCAAGTCGGAACTGGATCTGTTTGCCATGCCACCCACCATGATGGTGATGCAAGAATCCCAATGGGTCGAATTTCATCCCGTCTCCTCTTTGACGGATTCAGCTCCCATCGAGTTTGAAATCAAAGGACAACCTGAAGATTACATCGATCTGAATAGCAGTTACTTGTATCTGAAACTGAAAGTGATCAAAACCGACAACACCAATCCGGGTGCCGATGCCAGAATAGCTCCCGTCAATAATTCCGTGCATTCCTTGTTCAGCGAAGTGGATTTGTACTTGAATAACAAACTGGTCAGCAGTAGCATGGATACATACCCTTACCGAGCGTACCTAGAAAATCTCTTGACGTACGGAAAAGAGGCCAAGAACACTCATCTGGATGCTTGCGTGGTATGGAAACCTGACACCGCAGGTGAAGACACGTTTAACGACACAGCCCTGATAGCCGATGACAGTCCTCACAATGTGGGTTTTAACAACCGTCGAATGAAAATCCTGCAAGCTCGTAGTTTAGAACTGATGGATCGCTTGCATTTGGACATGTGGTTGCAAGACAAGTATTTGCTCAACGGAGTGGATATTCGACTGAGACTCAATCCCAGCAGTGTCTCTTTCTATTTGATGGCTCATGCCAACGAGTACAAAACCATCATCCAAGTAGCCAGACTTTACGTGCGTCGCGTAGAAGTGTTACCTAAAGCGGGAAACGACATCAGTCAAACATTGAGCAGATCGCCAAGTATCCGATACGACGTGTAGAAGTGAAAACATTCACCATTGCTGCTGGACTCCGATCCAAGATCGAAGATCATCTGTTCCAAGGACAGTTACCCAAACGTTTAATCGTTGGCATCGTCAGTAATGCAGCCCTCAACGGAGCCCATGATCAAAATCCTTTCCAATTTAAGCACTACAGAATGTCCAAGATCGAAGTCAGTCGCGATGGCAAGACTTTGTGTACCAGGCCCTTCGAACCTAACTTTGCCCAGAAAAATTACTTGAGATCGTACTTGTCCCTGTACGAAGCTACCGGACAACTAGGAACCAACACCCGTTACGGTATTTCGTACGAAGATTATGTAGGTTACACTTTGTGGGCCTTTGATTTCACTCCAGACCAAGGCAGCGACGAGGGACATTTCCACCCTATAAAATCCGGTCAACTGCGTGTGGAACTTCAGTTTGCAGAAGCTCTCACCGAGACAGTCAACGTCATCTTGTATGCCGAATTCGATAATACCATATAAATCAACAGTTTGAGAGACGTCATTCTAGACTATTAGAAACAATGGAAGACACTTATCCCTCATTGAACGGTAGAGAATCTTTGGAAATGGAATGGGAGGATAGCTTTAAAACAGAACTACAAGACCAAGACAAAGAGGACGAGGTAGTGGTCAAGTCCAGATGGCCAGAACAAGAACAACATTTAGTGTCGTGTTTTGCTAAACACCTGGCGGATACAATTACGGAATTGACCAAGAGAGATTGTTATGGATGTCAAAACGATCATCCCAGTCAAATTCAACACGATAAATGGATGATGATGAATCAAGAAGAAAAATTGGACGAGTATCTGGACGATGCTTGGAGTCTCATCTCGTAAGAAGCAGTGTTGCATGAGTGGTGTAAAGGCTTGCGTGATCATTCCTGTCCACCATTGTCTACTCTAGAGATCTACCGCATCGAATCTCTCTTAGCCCAGAGTGCGGAGACGAAGCGAAGAAACGGCTACTTGACAGAGCGTTTCAAAGAAAAAGTCAGAATTGAATTGATGACTTATCATTACCTGTGAAGAACAAAAAACAGCACAACAAAAAAATGGATACCTGGGAACTTTATTACCTTGGTAACCTGCACGGGAAATTATATATTGCCAAAATTGAGTTCACCCATGTTGGTATTTTCAAGGCTGGTCTTGATTATCACTAGCAGGATAAAACGCTGACAAAATCACCCATTGAAAACATCGATGGTTTTAATTCTTTACATTTATTACTGACCGTGGCGGAACCCTCTCTGGCGTTGGTATGTAACTGGATCCACGAAATGACTGATATCGCGAAATACGTACCGAGATTTGTGCACATCGGTCAAGAGTCCATCCTAATCCTATGTTAATGTAATTCTCCAACTTTTCGAGAATCTTTTCGATTCCTTTGTCAATTTCATAATTGATGGCGTTGGTGCTTTTATGGCTCACAATTGTACGAGCACCGCTGTGAATCCACGGTGTAATAGTTTTGAATCCATCCAAGTTACGATTAAAGGGCATAACCAAATGCGCATTAAGAACAATATCTGCTTTAACTCCAGATTTGCAAGTTTCTGAAAATAAAAAGTAAAAATCAAAATTTTTCTATGTTCATTCTGTTCCGGGTGGTGGTTGTGGTGGTGGTTATAATCAGTTAGAAGAGTATCAGCCTCGGTGTTATTGCCCGGATCGAGTGAATTCAAAATAAATGAAATTAATGGATGAAATAAATGGAGATCTGAACAGAGATATAGAATAGAACAACATAACAATTTAATCAATTAAACAAAGAAAATGAAATTTACAAAACTCTTGAAGGATGCACTTTTACTAGAAAATAATTATCAAAAATTATTTATAAAATGGAATTGGCAGAATGTTTACACATATATGACACATTTTATCAGAAAATCGGGTGTGAGTTGACTGCATAATCTGGATGACTTGGCTGTAGGTTATTCCAGCTACAACACCGGTAGCCGGCTGGTGTTGATTTATCACCTGGCTCCTTTGCGATATAGCCTACAAAAAAGACTTCTCTCTTTTCTCCAGCCCCTTTAGCTGCATTATGGATCGTCTTACTTATTCGTCTCCAGTCGTGTTGTTGTGTGGATCGATCTTCTAGTTAAAATAGATAAATAGGCAACCTATATATTTTGTTATGTCCTTATTATTTGGATAGGACATTATCTCCTCTCTCGTTATGTCAGATATCGTCATATCGTAATTCAAACGGACACTGCTAATATGGCTTCCAGTTCGTAGTCTGGCATTTCATACCGTATAAATTCTAGCTCGGTTATTTCTATATAAACGTAGTACAGGAAGATTAATATTTTTCTCTATGGGACTATTTGACGTCACTAATCAATATATATATATATATA
>JAECUM010064814.1:0-10602 GCA_016617855.1 Megalonaias nervosa | reverse complement strand
CATTATTCAAAGCAGCTATCACACTTGGTAACCTTGCAACCCATTCACGAGATCTCTCACCGGACTTAAAGTCAGTAGATATTTCCTTGCATATTGATATCCAAATAACCGCTCAGCAAGTGTTCGATTAAATCGTTCAACGATTGCCTGATCACGATGAATTTCAGTGTGTCCTCGTCTGATTTTAACGTTATGTTTCTTCATCAACGATAGTACTGCACCAAGAAATTCTTTACCAGGATCAACTTGTAATAATTGTGGCCATCGTAGACCACCACGTTGATAAATTCGCTCAAACGCAGATGCAACTTCAGATGCTGTTTTTCTTGATAATGGTTCCGCTTCTTTATATCTACTTGCACCGTCAACGACAGTCAATGCTTATTTGTATGTGTGTGATTCACGTCTACGTGTTTTAATAACATCGTATGGTAAAAATAAAATATCTGCTTGATGAACTTCATTAGGGGTGCTGACATCAAAATGTGCGTACTGAATTATTTTAGGTGGTGGTAGATAAATTTGCCATATTGCCTGTCGTGCTAACCACGCTGCAGCAACAGAACGTGAGACTTTTGCTGCTTCAGCAAGTTTACTAATCGCTGCTCTGCCTCTCCAATATCCTCTTGGGCTATAACAAATGGATTCCATTATAATAATTATATAATTAATTACCAGCCCCTAACATTATTTTACCTTTCATGGCAGATTTTACTAGAAAACTAGCGAGTTTTTCTCTGACAGATTTATTGGGTATAGAATTTAACGCATGAATCAATTTTACATCTGCGAGATGTCGTTGTTGTAAATCTTTACTTTTATACGCAACGTCATGAACATAACACGCTTGATCAATCTTATTTATTGGATACTCTCCAAGTCTTGGTTGATCTTGATCATTAAGTCGGATATCAAGTCGAGTTCCAGGACCACAATAATTATGTCCAGGAAGATGTTTCTCACCTGGGTATTTAGCCCATGGAGCTTCTGGTAATTTCCCTAATGAAGCAGCAATATCCCCACCTGTCTTTGATGAAATAAATTTGTATTTTTTTGTACCACATTTCACACACTTGCCTGTAATTGCACGTCTTTTATTTTTTGTTGTTATTGTTGTTAATTCAGTGGTGGACGTGGGTGCTCTGCATCGAACGCAATATAAATTCATATTATTTATTATATGGATATAATTGACTTCTCAGCGACACGAAAACAAGAACCAGTAAGGCACCATCCAGCACTGCCAAATTCTATTAGAATGATTATAATAGGCCCATCTTGATCAGGCAAAACACAATTATTAATTAATCTAATAATGAGATGGCTGAAGTGGGATAAATTATATTTGGTAGCGCCATCTGTAGATGATCAGAGGTGTTACGAAGTACTTAAAATTTTTTAATGAAAATGCAAAATTATTGGACGAAGACAGAGACGATATTATTGATTTTATCACCGATATTGATAAAGCTCCATCTGTAGATGACCTAGATGGATTTATTAATAACCTCGTAGTATATGATGATGTGATGCTGAACAAACAATCAAATCCAGCTAGAATATTTTCTCGAGGTAGACATAAAAATACTGACATGATTTATGTTACTCAGCGATATACACAAATTCCAAAAGTGACCAGAGATAACTGCAATATTTTAGTTGTGTTTAATGGAGTAGATAATTATACCTTACAAAATATTTATTATACTTGGTGTTCAGGGGATATGGGCATGATCAAGTTTAAAAACTTCTTTTCAAAAGCACAAGCTGTTCCGTTTGGATTTATAACAATAAATCTACATGACCCAAGATCCAGATATCGTATAGGTCTGGATAAAATCTTTGGTTAATTATAGCAGCAGGAAGGGTGAAAAACAATCAAAATTGAGTGAACCGTCGAGTAAACGAGTCGCATAAAAATCTAAAAAAAATACGTCAACGATAGAGTAACAAAAAATGAGTTAACCCAGACGATTTATTGTCTGTTTTCAACCGTATGGAAATAGTCTCGGTTAGAGGCTTCAGTTTAACGCTATTGACCTTATTTTTCAGCATCTGTAGGAACCTTATGTTTTAGACAAATGACGATTCAGACAAGTGGTCTGTTCACCCTTCCTGCTGCTGGGCTCTTTTGGTTGTGGCTTTTGTGGGTTTTGTCTGGAGTATATATAAGGCTTTGTGGGGTTCAGTCAGTTAGTAGTAATCAAACTAGGCACATCACAGTTATTGTGAGTTTTATTTATTTTTTTTTAATTTTGTTTGTTTAGTTTATTATAGTTATGTAACTTTTTGCACTATTTGGACAGTAAATGTTTGTTTAAATTTTATTTAAGCACAAAGCAATATTTATTTAAGGATTGTTTTGGTTGTTTGTAATTATTTCTCTTCCAAAATTATATACATTCTAGTTATTTCTAATTTATTTTTACAAGCTAACTAAATATTGTTATAGCATTTGTTATTTGAACTCATTTATATGGTCAAGTGAATGTTGTCATCACAGACTAATACTTTTATTTATTTATTTATTAATTTTCTTTATTTAATTAGTTTTATGAAGCTAAAGGCATAAGAAAGTTGCTTTACAATTATATAATTCCTTTCTTAAATTATAGTTTCAAAAATGTTCTTAGGGAAATATAATGTCTAAGTCATTGTAAGTGCTTTCCTCACCAACTTGACATTCTAAATTCAATTCAGCAATATTTGATTAATCTAGCAATCTATAAAGACAAATTTAATAGTTGTCTAAGTCATTATGAGTGTTTTCCTCACTGACTTGACAGCCATTTTACTTCCATCTATACCAATTTACTTTAAATAAGTATTAAGCTATATTTGAAATGTCAAGTCAAGCAAGTATTTTCCTAGCAGATTTTAAATTTCACATACAACAATCAAGTCATATTTTCTCTTCTGTAGTAAACTTTACTACAACTAAATCCAAATATGGTAAATTTTAAATAATTTTTATTCACCTAAAAGAGTAATAATATAATGAACTAATAGTATAGTGCTAATGTGTACCCTGACCTTGTGTGAAATTATGATATACCAAACTGTACCTCAAGAAAATGATAGTATTCTGGCCTTGTGTAAAAATCAACAAGACTGTCATGGTTATGAAATGACTTTATTCAAGTTTTCTTAATAAATGAATCATTTTATATTATGGTTGAAAATAAATCAAGAGTTTGAGTTTACTCCATTCTCCCTTCCCTTAGTCAGCTGAAAAGAAGCATATTCATCGCTGGTGCCATACTCCTATGTAGTATTATCAGGACTGTTACAATACATATATACAAAAATACACACACACACATACATATATATATATATATATATATATATATATATATATATATATATATATATATATATATATATATATATATATATATATATATATATATATATATATATATATATATATATATATATATATATATCTTTTGATTTCGAGTTATTCATTAGAAGACCTTTATAATTTTATAATGTTTAAACAAATTACATCCAACAATAAAATTTACAGTCAATGTGTTTAAAAATAAAGTATCATTTTTGGACGTAGAGGTTGAGAAAAATAAAAAAAATGACATCGCTACCATGGTTCATGTTAAAAACACGAATATTCATCAATGTGTTGAATATTCTTCATGTCACCCTAAATCATGGAAAAATGGAATACCATATAGTCAAGCAAAAAGATATAGAAGAATTATTTCGGATGACACTGTTTTTAAATCATCCTTGACAGAGTTAGGTCAGCATTTTTTAAATAGAAATTACCCTATTGACATCATTAATACTGCTTTCCAAAAAGTATCTTCTCTTACGCAACTTGAATCGTTACAATGTAAAATCAAAAATAGAAATGAAGATATAATTCCTTTTGTTATTGAATATAATCCAAGTTTGCCTAATATAGGTAAGATTATCAATAAATATTGGGATTTATTAAAATTATCATGTAAAGCAAGTGTTAAATCGCTACAGGAAAGCAAATCCACAATTGCTTATAAAAAGGCCTAAAGATCTTAAAGATTTCTTAATTAATTCTAAATTAGAAAAAAAATTATATATAAAGGGATCATCATCTAAATGTCATAGACCTAGATCTTCGCACTGTTCTTTTATTAATGAAAATACTTCTTTCAATAGTATTAATACGAAAGAAACTTTTGATATGCGTTGTGATACTAATTGTGCAACATCAAATGTTATTTATTTGATTACATGCAAAAAATGTGGCATACAATATATTCAACAAACCAGTCAACAAATATCTAAAAGTATGAACCAACATAGATCTGACATAAAAAATGATATCCATCAATCATCTTCATCTCATGCTGCCGCACATTTTAACAAGAGTTCCCATACTTTGCAAGATTTCTCCTTTCAACCTATTGTTATAGCTGATTCTGAGATGGAACGTCTGCTAAAGGAAACCTATTGGATTCTCCATCTTAATACGGTATATCCAAAAGGTATAAATTCCAAAACACTATACGACATTCATTAATCATTTTTTAAAAAATTATGTCCCATATTTACAATTAGTTAAGAATATTTTTATATTATTTTAATTTACTGAATAACTTAACTAGTGAAAGTATAAACTGATATCATAAAAATAAGTTTAATAATGCTTTAAAAATGAAAAGTCATTTTAAAATTAATTCTGAATATATTATGATTAATTATTTATAAAATACTTATTTATTTTACGATTATAAGTGTTACGCACACCATAATGTTTTAATAATGTTTTATTATTGTTTTATTATATAATTGGAATTCTGATAAACTAGTGAACATTCGTCAAACTTTTTTTTTTTGTTCTTCAAATATGCTTATACATAATAAAAATATTGATAAAACTGTTTATCTCTATTTATCCCTAAAAATACAGATATACATACATAACATACATACTCTAAGCTTTTGACAATATTCTGGTATCATTTTTGTGTACGTCCATTACTCTCAATATGCTTTTTTAAAAATAAGTAAACCACTTTTAAATAATATGTTTTTATTCATAGACCATGCAACAAAATTGAGTGTTTCAAGAATGAAGGAAAGCATAACAAAATGCCTTTTTGCATAAAGGAGAAAATTCAGGTTTGGTAACCATATTTCATTTCTTAATTACTTCCAACAGAGGGAAGAATCTCTCGTGTGAAAAGATCAAAGTTAACAGCTGTTGATAGCATTTACAGAGTGGCAGAGCAGTAATTTTGCCAGAGATGGAAAAATACAGGGGGGTATTTTGCACGACTAAACTTATAAAACTAACCTGACCGAGATCTGATGTGTATGAGTAACTGTTGTGTGAATGGGATCCCAATTACTGTCTAGTTGTAGAAATAAAGTAGACAAATCATGTCTGGAGAAAATCCAAGGTTTCTTTGCCTTATAACTACTTATATGCAGCAGTAAAAGTAAACAGATGGTTATTAAATACTATAAGTATTATTTATAAGCTGCTTGAAGTAAATCATCAAATGAATTGCCATGTAACACTGAAATGGCCGGTGAGACAGACTTTGACATTCATGAATTGGGTAATTCCATGGAAAACAGTTATGAAACTGAGAGTAATAATGTTTTAGAAACATCATTAACGAACAATAGTCTGTGTGGCAGGATGACATCTCCATAAGGATTGACATTCTGGGGACATCATCTATTGACAAATTGAGAAATTCTTTGCAAGAAGATCTCTCAGAACATCAAGATGTTTTAGATACATCAGTGGCAGATGAATGTGGCACTTTGCAAGATGATAACGTGACCAAGTAAGATGATGTTGATGCATTTGGATTATCAGGAACTCCTAAAATGACAGCTGATGCAGGCAATTGTTTTCTGGATATAGAATCAATACAGATGGTGTGTGTGTGTGTGTGTGTGTGTGTGTGTGTGTGTGTGTGCGTCTTTTAGCTTTTTAGCGTAGCTTTAATGATTTTTCATTCATATCACTATGGGGTATGTTGCTGCAGACATGTAGCATCATGTCCCACCCAGTCACATTATCCTGACACCAGGTCAACCAGTCCTAACACTAACCTCTTAATGCTGATCACGAAGCAAGGTAGCTGCATGTACCATTTTTGTAAGTCTTTGGCATGACTTCGCCAGGGTTCGAACCAGCATTCTCCCACATCCGAGGTGGATGCTCTAACCACTAGGCCGCTGATTACTCCTGGCAAACTGCACAGACCAAGATATGCTGGTGCATTATGTTCTGGGTATGTGCAGTTAACATTTGGACTCAAAAGTGAAAATATATGGTACATAGTATCTTAAATGTCATGTACCAAAAAATGTCTAAACCTTAATTGCCATGTATTTTGAGGATTCTGCCTTTCTACTTGTAATTAACTGTAATATCTCTCATACTTGATTTCAGCTGTAGCAATTTTATTATTTAACATAACTCTACAATATCCTACTTCTGATTCAAATTTATCATTAAATGTTCTATTTGACCAGGTTGGTGAAGTCTAAGGTCATGAGAAATAACGAGTTTTGTAGATCTAGGTCTGTGTAGACTTTTTAAGGTTTGTCTTGTGTCAATATTTTGTTCACTTATTAGCATACCCACATCAAAACAAATCAGAATTCTTGTATAAGTTTGTAGTTTTCAGTTCTAGAATGCATTTCAAGCCTACAAAAATGAGGAATGTGGACACAACATAATGCATGATACATTTATCAACTTAACTGTTCTTCTCATCATCATATACAACGTTATGATGTCAGTTATTGTTATATAAAAAAGTATGATGTCAGCTATTGTTGATATATTAACAACTCTCAATAATTTCTTCATATAATTCCTGCAGTAGCCATATTTAGAAGACTAGAAGAAATAATAATAATAATAATAATAATAATAATAATAATAATAATAATGTGGACTTAGTACAATGCCTAATATTTTTAAGCTCTAGAGTATTATATAACACATACAATTATATACAACAACAAGCAGCTTTCAAAAACAAACACCATACATTTACAAAACAAAAACATGCTGACAATAATTAAGGAAGTAAATATTATTAAGTTCTCAAGTCTGTTCCTGTAGTCAAAATAGGTGAGCTTTAAGAGCACTTAGAAATGAGAACACAGTGTCTTTGTGTCTAAGATCTATGGGCAATACATTTCACCTAACTGGGTCCTGGTACACAAAAGAACATTGTCCATATCACTTCATTTTAGCGGGGGAGGGGGGACAATAAGAATCCAAGTGTCAGAAGTGGGGCCCCAAGTGGCCGAGTGGTCTAAAGCGCTCACCATTACAGTTCACTGCCATATCACCTCTGTCTGCATGGGTTCAAAATCTCGGGCTCAGCCAAACTGGGTATGTGAGAAAGCTTGTCGGTAGCTTCTCGTGGGTCGGTGGTTCTTTCCAGGTTTTTCCCAGGTTCGTCCTCCACCATTTATCCTGGCCACCATGTATAGCCTGTCTTGTGCTGAAGAATGATGTTAAACCCTATAACAACAACAACAACAAGTGTCGGAAGAGGAGTGTAAGTTTCTAGATGTGGTGTACACACCGATGAGGTCAGATCGGTATATTGGACTGGAGCTAGTAAATGAAATGCAGCATAGCAAACAGATTTTGTTTTTGATCCTGGATTGAACGGGTAGCCAGTGAAGGCTACAGAGCATGGGGGAGGTGTGCTCAGTTTGTTTGTGATCTAAGGATGATCTCAGCATCCATGTTTTGAACTTTTTCAAGTTTCTGAAGTAGATACTGAGATGAAACATATAGAAATGAATTACAATAGTCCATTCTTGAAAGTACTAAGGAAAACATAAGTAATTTAGTGGCATCAGCTGAAAGAAAACTGTGAATAGAGCTTTGCAGATGTTCATTATCTGTTGGTGTAATGAGAGCGTACTGTCATTGGTGACATCTAGGTTTCATACTGACTGTGAATTTAAAGTTGGTATTGCTGATGCTTAATGTTTGAGGTAAAGGATGTGAATGAAAAGGTTTCTGTGTGGTGATCAAGATGGTTTCAGTTTTATCATCATTCATTTGCAGCTCGTTATATGTCATCCATGACTTCATATCGGATATGCACCTCTATATGCCTTGGGTAGTGGCCTCAGATTCATTTGGGCAGGTAGAGTTGTGTATTTGAAAATCATCATTTACAAATGTTGCGACACCAGAAGTCGATTCATGACACTTGAGAGTGGATGTGTGCATAAAATGAAGAGAACAGGGCCGAGAAAGAGAGCCTTGTGGAATACCAAAACATAGATCAACTGGGTTGGAATGTTTTCCATTTATGGACACAAATTGTGTCTTGCTAACCAGTGGCATCACTAGGGAGGTGCAGGGAGTGCAGACCACACCAGGTGACACCATTAGAGGGTGGTGACACCAACATGACTGTCTATAAAATTTTTGAATTTTTGTGCACGAAGGAGGTTCATGGGGGTGACACCATAAATCACCGCACTGGGTGGCACCAACCCTAGTGACGCCACTGCTGCTAACTAATTAGGGCTTGAACCATAGTAAGGCTCTATTGTGAATATCAAATGCATGCTGGAGATGGTGAAGTAATATATAAAAGTCCTCAGTGCAGCAGACAAGGAGGATGAGGACTCGCAGTATCCAGAGCAGAAAGAAGGTCATTAACTACTCTCAGGGGTGAAATTTCAGTACTGTAGTGAGGGCAATATGTAGACTGCACATTGCTAAAAAGACTGTTTGCATTCGGATGAGATACAAGTTGGGATAGAACATATAAAACATTGACCTGGCAAGAATATTTAAAAATAACTTTTTGCAAACTTTTTAATGGCTTAATCTAAAATTCTTCAAAATAAAAAGAATACATTGATCTCAAACACCGTCCGAGTCAGTCTGGTATAATGATAATATCATAACTGACTATGTTACGTGTAGGCTCGTATAAATGTAACAGAAGAAAAGAGTGAAGTCAACAAGCTTTGTAAATTTTAACAAAATAATTTATTTCCCTAGAAAGCAATGTAAAAATTGGAAAATAGGACTTACAGTTTGTGAATATAATTCAATATTTAATCCTAAGAATGAAAAATACAAGTCCTATCGCTAAATAGTTCTATTAGAATCCAGGTTCGAATC
Organism: Megalonaias nervosa; assembly: GCA_016617855.1. Taxonomy (NCBI): domain Eukaryota; kingdom Metazoa; phylum Mollusca; class Bivalvia; order Unionida; family Unionidae; genus Megalonaias; species Megalonaias nervosa. Next base: position 1,460 of record JAECUM010064814.1, on the reverse strand, counting down.
TCGTCGACGTACCAAAATTGAAGGCGTTGATGTCAGATGTGGTCCTTGTACAAAATAACAATTTCTCAATTGAATCACAGTTTATGTTTCCGAATAATTCCAGAATAAATTTTCACTGAATTTCTTTCTCCCAGAATTTATAAAACAGTACACTCGTTTGGTTTTCTAGAGAATAAATTTTTTAAATTCCAAACACAAATGAATTTCAAAAACAATCTGGTAACCTATCCGGCCTTCTAGGTATCAGGAATACAACTGACTAACGAGCGCTCAAAAATGGTTATATATATTCACCCGAATTATCATCCCGTTCTCGCGAGACAGACTACGTGATCTAATAACACTTGAAATACGTAATACGATATTTACCAATTTGCACGTAGCTCTATCTAAGAATTAGACTATCACTCTAAAACAATTATAAAAATAAAACACTGTTTAGCCACATTAACACGTAGGTCGAAAAGGACCTTGAAAACAGCCAATCGTATTCGCGTAGCGATTACACTACCGTGGACCAAGGTAAACTAAAAATATTACTAATGTAATACGTTTTACGTCTTAGATAAACAGAATTCCTGAAAAAAGAATTTCGAATCCCTGCAATAATCATTACAATAAAATGTAATGAAACAAAAATTAAATAAAAAAGAATTTTAAAACTAAGACAAAAGCAATTTAAATACATATACGTAACAAAATGAGATACATGCTGGGATAGAATAACTTCTTCTGAGATTTTTTTTTATATGAATGTGTTGTTAGAAACAGGGTGGTGGTTCTGTAAATCATTAGGGTCAAGTGTCAATTTATTTTAACTGAGGTTTTACAATAGGAGTTTAGAAAAATGATGAGAATTTCGTGAATGAGAGAGAAGTACTGATAGCAGCAGTTAGTGAAGGCAATTTTGAATCTGTGTACTCAATGATGTCAGAGTCTAATTGAGTTCACATGACTTTGGGGCACTCTTCATCACACGGATTTGTGGTGCTCTTCATCACAAGGCCAATAAATAAAGATATGTATTTCCGGTCGGGTGACAATCTCTGTTATTCATTGTGGACACTAGCACTTCCCTCCTCCCCTCCAATGGGGCAAAAAGAAAGTTTCCCGAAATTGATTTGTGCATCTAATAGAGCTGGTTTGTCCCAGTATTTGAAGTGCTTCGCACAATAGATATATACTAATCATTATAGTATATATATATAATGTTTAAGAAAAATATACTAAAAAATTTTCCCCCAAAATCCTGAGAATCATTTGTGCATCTAAATGAGCTGGTTTAGCCCAGTACATGAAGTGCTTAGAATATTATATATACTAATTATAATATTTATAATGTTTAAAAACAACAATAATTAATAATTTTAAAAAAGTTCAAAAAACTGATTTGTATATCTAATTGAAGTGGTTTAGCCCAATGCTTGAAGTGCGTAGTACATTATAGATACTAATCATCA
>JAECUM010064806.1:0-13544 GCA_016617855.1 Megalonaias nervosa | reverse complement strand
CTACTTTTCTTTCTGTATAGTCAACACAATTGATAGGTGTATTGATATTAATCAACTTGCTGACCTAACCCTTTAGGCTACAGGGACCTACTTTTCTTTCTGTATAGTCAACACAATTGATAGGTGTATTGATATTAATCAACTTGCTGACCTAACCCTTTAGGCTACAGGGACCTACTTTTCTTTCTGTATAGTCAACACAATTGATAGGTGTATTGATATTAATCAACTTGCTGACCTAACCCTTTAGGCTACAGGGACCTACTTTTCTTTCTGTATAGTCAACACAATTGATAGGTGTATTGATATTAATCAACTTGCTGACCTAACCCTTTAGGCTACAGGGACCTACTTTTCTTTCTGTATAGTCAACACAATTGATAGGTGTATTGATATTAATCAGCTTCCTGACCTAACCCTTTAGGCTACAAGTACCTACTTTTCCTTCTGTATTTGATTATGCAATGTTTCTGGGTTATACGGCTGAAGCATTTTAAAAGACAGCATTCTGCAGAATTGTTGTTTTAATATGAATTAAATTTTCTGGTTGGACTAAAAAAAAATTTTGTGTCAGAATTGAAATCTTGCTATATCTATACACAATTTTTACATTTGTATTCATTTGTCAGACAAATCAGTTTAAAATAAATAGCAAATACATTTTGTTAGTTATCCATATTTGTATGAAATTATCTTCATATTATCATGGGTATCCATATTTGTATGAAATTATCTTCATATTATCATGGGTATCCGTATTTGTATGAATTTATCTTCATATTATCATGGGTATCCATATTTGTATGAATTTATCTTCATTTTATCATGGGTATCCATATTTGTATGAAATTATCTTCATATTATCATGGGAGCTGCACTAGGTCAGTTGTTAGAACTTCAGACTCCTAATCCATGCATCAGTGGGTTCAATGCCTACCCAAGTCAGTCCAAATCAGCTGCCACTGTGTCCTGGTGGCTGGATTACTAACAAGAGTCAGTGGGTTCAATGCTTGCCCAAGTGAACCCAGGTCAGATTCCTCCTCGTCCATGAGTTGGTGGGTTCAATGCCTAGCGAAGTCAGCCCAGGTCAGCTGTTACTGTGTGTCTATGACAAACGTCACTTACATCCGCTTTTCTCAGCATCATAAATTATATAATAATGATGTGTCAAAAAGCAACACAAATTCCAATCTACCAACCACATCATTTAATTAAGCTTCACTACAATTCATCAAAAGTTGCAGTAGTGGTTGTAGTGCACAAAAGATCAGCCATAATGCAATACATTTTGACATCTAATTAAATGGACACAATTTTGAAAAACTGATTACAACAGAATACCTATGATTTTTTTCATCACTTAGTGGCATTCATGGTTTAAAGTTTGAGTGCAGTTTGGTAAAAGGCACAAGAAGCATTGGGTACAGTGTAATTAAAATTTCTTATAGATAAAGATCAATGGATCTAACTAATCATCTTCATTAAGTCTATTAAACATCATGGAACACTTTATATTAATTTCCCTTTGTGCCCAAAGTGACCCACAGTGTTAAAGCTATAGATATTTATAGCACTTAATTCTCATTGTCCCCTGAGCGTTATATGTAATGTTATATGCAATGTTATATGTAATGTTATATGTAATGTTATACGCAATAACATTCCCACAATGTTTAATCTACAGACATTTTTTGACATCAAATTCTCCTTGTCCCCATAGTCCTGTATGTAATGTCATCTGTAATACAATCACACAATGTTAAATCTATAGACAGTTTTAACATCAGAACCATAACATACCAGAATAATCCAAGATGGCAGTGTAAGGTTAAATTTCCATTGTCCCAGAGTGACCCCCAATGCTAAGTTTCTATTGTCTCATTGGTGTCCCCAAAGTCAGATCCTCCTTTTCCTGAAGGTGCCATCTGATGTTAATCATATGATTTTCAACATAGAATTCCCTTGCCCCAGGTTGTTGGTGGCATAATGTTAAATTCCCTTGTCATTTTTGTTCCCAGAGTGTCACCCAATAGCTGCTATTTGTCCACAGCTTAACCATGTTATAATTTGTATGCATCATGGTTCAGTTTGACATGCATAGAATTATATTTTTGGTCTGATGTTACTTATCCCAAGTTGGTATTTTGATGTATTTAGATTGCTTATCCTGAGTTGATATTTTCCTTTTTAGGTTGCTTATTCCAAGTTGGTATTTTTATGTAGGGTTGCTTATCCCAAGTTGGTATTTTCATGCAGGGTTGCTTATCCCAAGTTGGTATTTTCATGTAGGGGTTGCTTATCCCAAGCTGGTATTTTATGTAGGGGTTGCTTATTCCAAGTTGATATTTTCATGTAGGGGTTGCTTATTCCAGTTAGTATTTTTATGTAGGGTTGCTTATCCCAAGTTGGTATTTTGATGTAGGTTACTTATCCCAAGTTGGTATTTTCATGTAGGGGTTGCTTATCCCAAGTTGGTATTTTCATGTAGGGTGCTTATCCCAAGCTGGTATTTTCATGTAGGGGTTGCTTATCCCAAGTTGGTATTTTCATGTATAGAGGTTGCTTATCCCAAGTTGGTATTTTCATGTAGGTTTCATATCCCAAGTTGGTATTTTCATGTAGGTTGCTTATCCCAGGTTGGTATTTTGATGTAGGTTGCTTATCCCAAGTTGGTATTTTCATGTAGGTTGCCTATCCCAAGTTGGTATTTTGATGTAGGCTGCTTATCCCAAGTTGGTATTTTGATGTATGTTGTTTATCCCAAGTTGGTATTTTCATGTAGGTTGCTTATCCCAAGTTGGTATTTTCATGTAGGGTTGCTTATCCCAAGTTGGTATTTGAAATAGGTTGTTTATCCCAAGTTGGTATTTTCATGTAGGCTGCTTATCCCAAGTTGGTATTTTCATGTAGGGTGCTTATCCCAAGTTGGTATTTTCATGTAGGTTTGCTTATCCCAAGTTGGTATTTTTATGTAGTCTTCACTATTTAATAAACACAATTTCAAGATTCTGGTACTTTTGTCGTTTTTCTCTTATCTTCTTAATATATTTCATTACATACACTACCTCAATAACCAGCTTCTATTATTAGGGTAGTGTTTGACAACAGGAACTAGAGTGATTATAAAGGAATATATATGCTACAAGTAAATGTACCATAGTGTTTGACAATAGGAAATAGAATGATTATAAAAAAATATATATGCTACAAGTAAATGTACCATTCTCTGATTTTCAGTTTGCTATATAAATGGTGTCCATATCTTCAAACTTGTGTGATCTTCCACTGGTATAAATGTGCAAATATAAAACTCATATTTGGAAATGTTTTCCTCTAGAATCGATAAGTGATTTCGTGTGAAACCAGATTGTATAAAATCTTTCATTTCAAGTTTAATCATAAATAATGTCAAATACGAAATCTTTTTATACATTTTAAATTTTGATTGTATCCCCCAAAATTAGTTATGCAGGCTTTAAAAATATATATTAGGTTTTACATTTCTAGAAAATCTGTAAACTTTCTCAATGAGTTGGATATACATCCTTGTACAAAACACACAACTGCAACCAGCCATGTTATTACACAATGTGCTTTAACCAGTATATACCCATATGTTATCAAACAATGTGTTCTAACAAGTATAGACCCATATATTTTATCTCACAATGAGCTGTAACCAGCATGAGGTTATATATGTTTCAAATTAGCTACTGTGGCATCCATGCTGTGTAAGATCAGCATCATTTCCATTTAGGATAAAATGTACATCATTTTGGTGAAAAACCCATGCCAATAAAACCATTCATTAAGGAGAAGTAGCAACAACAAGATTTTCAAGCTGGCCATCATGACAGCCATATTTGGTACACAATAGGCACTATATGCATCTAGGATCAACTATACATGATAAAAGTTCTTTTAGTGAAAATACCATGTTGATATGATATAAGAATTCTAGTGAAAATCCCATGTTGATATAACATAAGAATTCTAGTGAAAATCCCATGTTGATATAACATAAGAATTCTAGTGAAAATCCCATGTTGATATAACTTTCTTTTCGGGAGAAATGGAGATAAAAAGATTTTCAAGATGGCTGATATAAGTACTTCTGTTCTATGATCAGTAGAACTAATATTTGATCCACTATTCAATAAATGTGAAAACGTTTGACCCATTATCCACTAAAACATATTTTGGAGGATGTCATTTTATATTACACAGCAACAGTAGTGAAACAAATTGGGAAAAATGTACAGTTGTTGGAATTGGTACTGGGGACTGGACAAAAATTCAACCAGTGACCTTGACTTTTTATCTTCTGACCGTAAACCAATAGGGTTCTTCCCTACCCCAAGTAAAAGCTATCCACAATGTTTCCTAAATAATTATGGTAAAAAACTTGTGTGAACACAACTTTTCTTCTCTCAATCAGTGATGATGACCTTTGAGCTTTAGAGCCCAAAATCAATAGGCTTTTCCTTACTTGGAGTGCGAACCATGACAAAGTTTGGTAAGTAGAGGTGGACAATGTAAGTCATTGTGTGGAGACCAAATTGGTAAAAGACAGATGGACTGACAGACATTATAACATGTATCTATTAGTTACATTCCATTGAAAACCTACATGTCTGATTTAGTGTTCAAATACAAGTGATAAATCCTTATTTCTGTATTGCATGACTAGATGTGATCCATGTGTTGACATTTTTTTTGTCATAACTAACCAAACTACATAAATTCCATTTTATTTTGAATTCCATTCATACTGTAAAGCTAAAGCTAAAATATTCATAACATATAAAAGAGGGATGTATGTAATAAATGTAATAATAGTCATAACACATAAAAGAGGGTGGTATGTAATAAATGTAATAATAGTCATAACACATAAAAGAGGGTGGTATGTAATAAATGTAATAATAGTCATAACACATAAAAGAGGGTGGTATGTAATAAATGTAATAATATTCATAACACATAAAAGAGGGTGGTATGTAATAAATGTAATAATATTCATAACACATAAAAGAGGGTGGTGTGGTATGTAATAAATGTAATAATATTCATAACACATAAAAGAGGGTGGTGTGGTATGTAATAAATGTAATAATAGTCATAACACATAAAAGAGGGTGGTATGTAATAAATGCAAAAGCACAGTCGTGTCTTGTTCCAGGTCAGACGAAACAACTTGTTTCATATGGCTTAAATCCTTATGACACATTCAAATTTATTCTTTATTCCATCTAAGAATGAAACATATGTTTTGTGAATATTTATATGCATTTCATTTATATGCATTTCATTTATATGGTGTTTAACTTTTGTCCATAACTGAGGATGATATTTTTGGCACCTATTTTTGTAATGTGAATGCAATGATTTTCATAAGTTGTTGAAATCTCTCTGAATCGGTATGGTATATGTATTAATGATCCATAACGATCTGAATCGGTATGGTATATGTATTAATGATCCATAACGATTTGAATCGGTATGGTATATGTATTAATGATCCATAACAATCACTATAACTTTGACTCCCTTTGAACAGATGATATTTCCATTTAACTATGGATCCAGCAGGGATGACTGTTATGCGACTCCCTTTAAACAAACGTTATTTCTATTTAAATTCAACTGTGTGCTTGCATTGTTTCTATGTAAATGGTCTTGTATATCTTTGATTTTCTTTCCATGGAATTGTTTCTATGTATAAGGTCTGATGTGTCTGTGACTTTCTTTCCATTGAATTGTTTCAATGAGTCAAGTACATATTTATTTAAGACTCACTTTTATGAAATATTTCTTTCAATTACCAGTCAGCTTGATTATCAGTCACTTTTTTGAGATATTTTTTAGTTCAAAGGAAGGTGTGTGGATGGCTAACTTGTCCAAGATCATACTTCCAATTCATGGAAAGATTATTTAGGAATCTATCTTGCTGAGATGCTTGTCTCAATTAAGTCCAGTTCATGGATTGGTTTTGGCAGAGTACATACATGTATCTACTGAGTAGTAACAGGATATGTATGTGCATACTGGTCTTGACAGTGTACGTACATGTAACTACTGTGGAATAACTTGATATTTATTCGCATACTGGTCTTAACAGTGTACATACATGTAACTACTGTGGAATAACTTGATATTTATGTGCATGCTGGTCTTGACAGTGTACATACATGTAACTACTGTTGAATAACTTGATATTTATGTGCATACTGGTCTTGACAATGTACATATACGTAACTACTGTGGAATAACTTGATATTTATGTGCATACTGGTCTTGACAGTGCACATACATGTAACTACTGTGGAATAACTTGATATTTATGTGCATACTGGTCTTGACAGTGTACATACATGTAACTACTGTGGAATAACTTGATATTTATTCACATACTGGTCTTAACAGTGTACATACATGTAACTACTGTGGAATAGCTTAATATTTATGTGCATACTGGTCTTGACAGTGTACATACATGTAACTACTGTGGAATAACTTGATATTTATGTGCATACTGGTCTTGACAGTGTACATACATGTAACTACTGTGGAATAACTTGATATTTATGTGCATACTGGTCTTGACAGTGTACATACATGTAACTACTGTGGAATAACTTGATATTTATGTGCATATTGATATTGACAGTGTACATACATGTAACTACTGTGGAATAACTTGATATTTATTCACATACTGGTCTTAACAGTGTACATACATATAACTACTGTGGAATAACTTGATATTTATGTGCATACTGGTCTTGACAGTGTACATACATGTAACTACTGTGGAATAACTTGATATTTATGTGCATACTGGTCTTGACAGTGCACATACATGTAACTACTGTGGAATAACTTGATATTTGTGTGTATACTGGTCTTGGCAGTGTACATACATGTAACTACTGTGGAATGACTTGATATTTATGTGCATATTGATCTTGACAGTATACATACATGTAACTACTCTGGAATAACTTGATATTTATGTGCATATTGATCTTGTCAGTTTAGTCATGCACATACTTTTTCACTTGATGCCATTCACTTTTCATAAAATATCAATCTTCCACTTTGTCATTTTGCAGCATTGTTGTAGTTGAAATGGTATTCATTGATACTGGTTAATATATTTTCATAGTAGAAGCATGATTTTCAATGATACTGTTTAGATATATTTTCATAGTAGAAGCATGATTTTCAATGATACTGTTTAGATATATTTTCATAGTAGAAGCATAATTTTCATTGATACTGTTTAGATATATTTTCATACCACAAGCATGATTTTCATTGATACTGTTTAGATATATTTTCATACTACAATCATGATTTTCATTGATACTGTTTAGATATATTTTCATACTACAAGCATTATTTTCATTGATACTGTTTAGATACATTTTCACAGTAGAAGCATGATTTTCAATATTTGTTCTTCATTTTCTTTTCTGTTCCATTATTTTAAATAAAAAACCATAATTTAGCATACTAAAATTTTTTAACATGAAATCAATCAGCTTTTAATCAGTAATATATCTTTGTATGGTTGGTTGTATGAGATAGCTTTTGGAGGTGTTAATTAAGACATTGAGAACATGGTGTCAGTTAAGATACTGAGAACATGGTGTCAATTAGGATATAGAGAATATGGTCTACAGGTCCATATTGTAACCCGATATTTTCCAGGCCCTATACTGCTGAAGACACTTATATCTCCAGGCAGGCATTCCCCAGGTTCCATGCTCTCCAGGCCAGGCATTCCCAGGCCCCATGTTCTTTATGCAAGGTATTCCCCATGTCCCATGTTCTCCAGGCCATGTAACCCCAAGGTATTCCACAGGCCCCATGCTCTCCAGGTCAGGCATTCCAAAGGCTCCATGTTCTCCAAAGCAGACATTCCCCAGGCCCCATGTTCTCTTGGCCAGGCATTCCCTCACGCCCCATATTCTCTAGGTCAGGCATTCCTCCCGGTCCCATATTCTCCAGACCCCATGTTCTCCAGGCCAGGCATTCCCCAGGCACCATGTTCCAAGGCCAGGCATTCCCCAGGCCCATGTTCTCTAGGCCAGGCATTCCCACAGGTCCCGTGTTCTCTAAGACAGGTATTCCCCAGGGTCCATGTTCTCTAGGCCTGGCATTCACCAAGTCCCATATTCTCCAGGCCCAATGTTCTCCAGGCCAGGCATTCCCCAGGCCCCATGCTCTTTGGGTCAGGCATTCCTCCCAGTCCCATATTCTCCAGGCCCTATGTTCTCCAGGCAAGGCATTCCCCAGGCCCCATGTTCTCCAGGCCAGGCATTCCTCAGGCACCATGTTCCAAGGCCAGGCATTCCCCAGGCCCATGTTTTCCAGGCCAGGCATTCCCCAGGCCCATGTTCTCCAGGCCAGGCATTCCCACAGGTCCCACGTTCTCTAGGACAGGTATTCCCCAGTGCCCATGTTCTCTAGGACTGGCATTCAGCAAGTCACATATTCTCCAGGCCCAATGTTCTCCAGGCCAGGCATTCCCTAGGCCCCATGTTCTCCAGACCCCATGTTCTACAAGCCAGGTATTCCCCATGCCAAATTCTATGGGTCAGGCATTGCCCAGACCCCATGTTCTCTAGGCCAGGCATTGCCCAGGTCCCATATTCTCTAGGCCACGCATTCCCCAGGGCTCATGTTCTCTAAGTTAGGCATTCCCCAAGTTCCATATTCTCATGTCCCCATGTTCACCAGGCCAGGCATTTGCCAGGCCCCATGTTCTGTAGGCCAGGGATTCCCCAGGTCCCATATTCTCCAGGCCCCATGTTTTCCAAGGCAGGCATTCCCCAGGCCCCATGATCTCAAGGCCATGCATTCCCCAGGCCACATGTTCTCAAGGCCATGCATTCCCCTGGCCCCATGTTCTCTAGGCCAGGCATTCACCAGGTCCCATGTTCTCTAGGCAAGGCATTCACCATGCCCCATGTTCTCCAGGCTAGGCATTTCCCAGATCCCATTTTCTCCAGGCCAGGCATTCCCCAGTTCCCATATTCTCCAGGCCCCAAGTTGTCCAGGCCCTGTGTTCTTCAGATCCCATATTCTCCAGGCTTCACATTTCCACAGAATCCATGTTTCAACCCCATATCCTCCATTGCCTATATAACACAGACCTAATACCCCCATATTCTCCTTTCCTTATGTTATACAGGCCTAATAACCCCATATTCTGCATTCCTATGTTATACAGGCCTAATAACCCCATATTCTGCATTCTTATGTTATATAGGCCTAATAACCCCATATTCTCCATTCCTATGTTATACAGGCCTAATAATCCCATATTCTGCATTCCTATGTTATACAGGCCTAATAACCCCATATCCTCCTTTCCCTATCTTATACAGGCCTAATAACCCCATATCCTCCATTCCTATGTTATACAGGCCTAATTACCCCATATTCTGCATTCCTATGTTATACAGGCCTAATAACCCCATATTCTCCTTTCCTTATGTTATACAGGCCTAATAACCCCATATTCTGCATTCTTATGTTATACAGGCCTAATAACCCCATATTCTGCATTCCTATGTTATACAGGCCTAATAACCCCATATCCTGCATTCCTATGTTATACAGGCCTAATAACCTCATATCCTGCATTCCTATGTTATATAGGCCTAATAACCTCATATCCTCCATTCCTATGTTATACAGGCCTAATAACCTCATATCCTCCATTCCTATGTTATACAGGCCTAATAACCCCATATTCTGCATTCATATGTTATACAGGCCTAATGGCCTCAGATCCTCCATTCCTATGTTATACAGGCCTAATAACCCCATATTCTGCATCCATATGTTATACAGGCCTAAGAACCTCATATCCTCCATTCCTATGTTATACAGGCTTAATAACCCCATATCCTGCATTCCTATGTTATACAGGCCTAATAATCCCATATCCTCCATTCCTATGTTATACAGGCTTAATAACCCCATATCCTGCATTCCTATGTTATACAGGCCTAATAACCTCATATCCTCCATTCCTATGTTATACAGACCTAATAACCCCATATCCTGCATTCATATGTTATACAGGCCTAATAACCTCATATCCTCCATTCCTATGTTATACAGGCCTAATAACCCCATATCCTGCATTCCTATGTTATACAGGCCTAATAACCCCATATTCTCCAATATCTATGTTATACAGGCCTAATAACCTCATATCCTCCATTCCTATGTTATACAGGCCCAATAACCCCATATCCTGGATTCCTATGTTATACAGGCCTAATAACCCCATATCCTGCATTCCTATGTTATACAGGCCTAATAACCCCATATCCTCCATTCCTATGTTATACAGGCCTAATAACCCCATATCCTGCATTCCTATGTTATACATGCCTAATAATCCCATATTCTGCATTCGTATGTTATACAGGCCTAATTACCCCATATTCTGCATTCTTATGTTATACAGGCCTAATAACCCCATATCCTCCATTCGTATGTTATACAGGCCTAATAACCTCATATCCTCCATTCCTATGTTATACAGGCCTAATAATCCCATATCCTCCATTCGTATGTTATACAGGCCTAATAACCTCATATCCTCCATTCCTATGTTATACAGGCCTAATAACCCCATATTCTGCATTCATATGTTATACAGACCTAATAACCTCATATCCTCCATTCCTATGTTATACAGGCCTAATAACCCCATATTCTGCATTCATATGTTATACAGACCTAATAACCTCATATCCTCCATTCCTATGTTATACAGGCCTAATAACCCCATATCCTGCATTCATATGTTATACAGGCCTAATAACCTCATATCCTCCATTCCTATGTCATACAGGCCTAATAACCTCATATCCTTAATTCCTATGTTATACAGGCCTAATAACCCCATATCCTGCATTCCTATGTTATACAGGCCTAATAATCCCATATCCTCCATTCATATGTTATACAGGCCCAATAACCCCATATTCTGCATTATCTATGTTATACAGGCCTAATAACCTCATATCCTCCATTCCTATGTTATACAGGCCTAATAACCCCATATCATGCATTCATATGTCATACAGGTCTAATAACCCCATATCCTGCATTCCTATGTTATACAGGCCTAATAACTCCATATCCTCCATTCCTATGTTATACAGGCCTAATAACTCCATATTCTCCATTATCTATGTTATACAGGCCTAATAACCTCATATCATCCATTCCAATGTTATACAGGCCTAATAATCCCATATCCTCCATTCCTATGTTATACAGGCCTAATGACCCCATATCCTGCATTCCTATGTTATACATGCCTAATAATCCCATATTCTGCATTCGTATGTTATACAGGCCTGATTACCCCATATTCTGCATTCCTATGTTATACAGGCCTAATAACCTCATATCCTCCATTCCTATGTTATACAGGCCTAATAACCCCATATCCTCCATTCCTATGCTATACAAGCCTAATAACCTCATATCCTCCATTCCTATGTTACACAGGCCTAATAACCCCATATCCTCCATTCCTATGTTATACAGGCCTAATAACCTCATATCCTGCTATCCTATGTTATACAGGCCTAATAACCCCATATCCTGCAGTCCTATGTTATACAGGCCTAATAACCCCATATTCTCCATTATTTATGTTATACAGGCCTAATAACCTCATATCCTGCATTCCTATGTTATACAGGCCTAATAACCCCATATCCTGCATTCCTATGTTATACAGGCCTAATAATCCCATATTCTGCATTCGTATGTTATACAGGCCTGATTACCCCATATTCTGCATTCCTATGTTATACAGGCCTAATAACCTCATATCCTCCATTCCTATGTTATACAGGCCTAATTACCCCATATCCTCCAATCCTATGTTATACAAGCCTAATAACCTCATATCCTCCATTCCTATGTTATACAGGCCTAATAACCCCATATCCTCCATTCCTATGTTATACAGGCCTAATAACCTCATATCCTGCTATCCTATGTTATACAGGCCTAATAACCCCATATCCTGCATTCCTATGTTATACAGGCCTAATAACCCCATATTCTCCATTATTTATGTTATACAGGCCTAATAACCTCATATCCTCCATTCCTATGTTATACAGGCCTAATAACCCCATATCCTGCATTCCTATGTTATACAGCCCTAATAACCTCATATCCTGCTATCCTATGTTATACAGGCCTAATAACCCCATATCCTGCATTCCTATGTTATACAGGCCTAATAACCCCATATTCTCCATTATTTATGTTATACAGGCCTAATAACCTCATATCCTCCATTCCTATGTTATACAGGCCTAATTACCCCATATCCTCCATTCCTATGTTATACAGGCCTAATAACCTCATATCCTCCATTCCTATGTTATACAGGCCTAATAACCCCATATCCTCCATTCCTATGTTATACAGGCCTAATAACCTCATATCCTCCATTCCTATGTTATACAGGCCTAATAACCCCATATTCTGCATTCATATGTTATACAGGCCTAATAACCCCATATCCTCCATTCCTATGTTATACAGGCTTAATAACCCCATATCCTGCATTCCTATGTTATACAGGCCTAATAACCTCATATCCTCCATTTCTATGTTATATAGGCCTAATAACCTCATATCCTCCATTCCTATGTTATACAGGCCTAATAACCTCATATCCTCCATTCCTATGTTATAGAGGCCTAATAACCCCATATTCTGCATTCATATGTTATACAGGCCTAATGACCTCATATCCTCCATTCCTATGTTATACAGGCCTAATAACCCCATATTCTGCATTCATATGTTATACAGGCCTAATAACCTCATATCCTCCATTCCTATGTTATACAGGCTTAATAACCCCATATCCTGCATTCCTATGTTATACAGGCCTAATAACCCCATATTCTCCATTATCTATGTTATACAGGCCTAATAACCCCATATCCTGCATTCCTATGTTATACAGGCCTAATAACCCCATATCCTCCATTCCTATGTTATACAGGCCTAATAACCCCATATCCTCCATTCCTATGTTATACAGGCCTAATAACCTCATATCCTCCATTCTTATGTTATACAGACCTAATAACCCCATATCCTGCATTCATATGTTATACAGGCCTAATAACCTCATATCCTCCATTCCTATGTTATACAGGCTTAATAACCCCATATCCTGCATTCCTATGTTATACAGGCCTAATAATCCCATATCCTCCATTCCTATGTTATACAGGCCTAATAACCCCATATCCTCCATTCCTATGTTATACAGGCCTAATAACCTCATATCCTCCATTCTTATGTTATACAGACCTAATAACCCCATATCCTGCATTCATATGTTATACAGGCCTAATAACCCCATATCCTCCATTCCTATGTTATACAGGCCTAATAACCCCATATCCTCCATTCCTATGTTATACAGGCCTAATAACCCCATATTCTCCATTATCTATGTTATACAGGCC
>JAECUM010064804.1:0-26277 GCA_016617855.1 Megalonaias nervosa | reverse complement strand
ATATATATATATATATATATATATAGATAGATAGATATATATATATATACATATATATACATACACATAGATATATAACAGTAATTGTATTTTAGTGTGTGGAATTTGTTCAAAAACCAACAGAGGTCACCTGCTTACAAATGCCGATTTGAACTTTTCACATGGGTCACCCGTATAATCAGGTTTGAATGTAACTTGCATGTTATTAAAATTGTTAGATAACTTGATGATATAAGCATATACTCCATGTCCGCTCAAAAATGAATAAAAAATACATACTCCAGAGTGCTTACATGTCAACCATTCCGAGTTTCAAGATCACCTTATTAATATATGTGGATCGAACTCATCTTTTGTTGGAAACCTTGACAATATAAGTAGATATTCCAAATTTGATAAAAGCCAGATAATAAATACGGCCTCTAAACCAATAACAATCGAAGCCAATACAAGATATTTTTAAGTTCTTTAATATCTTGCTTATATTCGTACTCATTCAAAATAATAACATAAAACAATATTCTAGATTTGATTAAAGTCTCATCAAAAACATAGCCTCCTGGGTAGTAACAATTAAATGCTGACTAACAGACAACAGACATGAGGCCATACACAAAACTAACTTGTCCTTATGGACAAATTTGGTATATTGGATTAGTGTTTTGTCTCAGTGCTATTATAATACTGGAATATAATACTAACTGACCTCTTTCACACCCTGGGCCAGAGCACTTGCACAGGCCTTGGTAGGGGCCTCCATTGTCTTGCCATCATCCTTTGGTCCCCATGAGGCACTGGCAATGTCAATGTACTGGTTGTGATATAACAAGGCCTTAGCTTCCAGTAAGCCTGTCACTTCACCATCCAGAATTCGCAGACCTGGGAAGGTAAAATACTATAAACTGTTTTATTTCGTTCTTGTCACAAAGATTGCATTTATGTTGTTCCTTATATTCGTAGTCTGGGGAAGGGGAACCTGTTGTTTTCATAGATTGATATTTTTCCTTGGGTCATTAAACTGTTGATTTGCAGCAACCTCAAAATTGATGAAAATTTGTGAACTATGGAAAGTAGTGAATTTACAGCAGTTTGTCACTTCTCCATCAAATCTACAGAAAATCAATGTGTATCAATTTGTTTATTTCTACACTTACTTGACACATATTCTGACACACTGTGCATAGCTTGAAACAAAGGCATTATGAAAAAACCCAATTCACTGGTGAAATATTGCCATATTTCATCAAACATAATTATGTGAATGGTAGTGAATATTTTTCTAGTAACAGGAATATTTATATACATTCACTGACATAACATTTTAGTAACTTCATTTCTGTTTTAAGAAATGAAAATTCTAAGTTGATTATCCATATTATAAGTTACAACTGAGTCAGTGAAATTACTCCTGAGATGAGAAGAGACATACATCAATATACAGTGAGATGGACAGTTCACTCCAGGAAACAAATTGTCCTTGTGGACAGATGATGCCTTGATGCTGATGCCGAATATTAACATATACATGGCTCACACACATTCAGATACAATTAACTCCACTGCATAATTGTTAATCTGGGAAGAAAGAAGTAAAAGAATTCACCCTTTTTTGGGAAAAATCACTTTTGTTTGATTTCTTTGTATCTAGAAACTGCAAAATTTAAAGAACCAACAAACATATTCCTTCCATGGAAACAACAGAACTCCTTCCCACGCCATGAATTCAAGCACCAAGGGAAAGGAGTGGTCATGTGAGAAGGGGAGTATGTGTTGATGTTTTATTCAAAATATGAAGTGAAGTGGTAAAGCAGTTTGGAAGTATTTCATGACAAACCTTTAGACAAGATGTACCTCTATTATAATTCTTAATCTCACTGCTTTCCTGGCTCCACGTTGATGCAGAACTCAGAAACAGGAGTGAATCTTACAGCAGTGGAGTATGTGATTATATTATACTCCAAATATAATACCAATCAAGAAAGGAGTTATGAAAATACAAGTCATTATAAGACCTAAATCAAAATGCGCCATACTTATAATTCTCCATCCCATGGCCTCACCTAGGTGAAGAACTCAGAGAATGGGTTACAGAAATAAATGGTATTATAAAACTATAACCAAAATGAGATCCCTATATAGATCTTGATCCCATCACTCCAGTCTGGGGCAGATTTCAGGGACATGAATGATTGTATGTGGTGATTTTATATTACAAAACATAAAGCGCATTGGTATAGGGATTTTAAGTGCTGTTATATCACAGAATGTAAAGTATTAAGATTCAAATTAGTCTTTGGTAGAGCTGTTTAACACCCATATGCACTAAGTAAATTAATATGGTACCCCAAAATCATTTCACAGTGTGTCCATAACTTGCTGAATAATTCCTTACCACCTATTCTGGCATTGTAAGCAATTCCACATCCACAAACGTTATTGTCACATTCAGCTGCAATCTCTCCAGCACAGCGAGTTCCGTGACTGAAAGAAGTGAAACATAATGCAGATTATAACGCAGATTAAAAGCTCTGTTTAAAATATTCCCATCACATTCTAGATCTAAGAAATAGTCTCACTATTTTGTATATTTCTGGTAAACAAAAACCCCCAAAACCATGCTGGATTCTGTTAATGATGAATCTAATAATCAGATCAAATTAAATGCCCACATAAAACAAAAATTCAGTGGGAGACTATGTGTCACATGTTTTGCTAGTTTATGATCCAAAAACCTTAAGTTTACTATATCAGGTAGTTGTTACTTGTAGTTTTGAAGACTGTTCTAAAAAACCTGTCTGTGCTGCTCTTATGTTTAAGAAAATATATAATCTGACATATCAAAATTTATTAAATTTTATGGGTTTTTTTATACTGTCAAATTATAGAATTTTTTTTTTTAATTTCAGCAAAATCAAGAAACATTCTTTTCGTTATTTTAGCTGCAAGTTACCACATGTATATAATTCATATATTTTAACTAAAATGGTGGAAGACAGTGACAACACAGTGACCTATATTATGCAGCAGTAGGTAATTACTCTGCCAGACCTGAGTAAATAATAGTGCTCCTATAGATTGGTACTAACAAGATAAGAAAATAAAAATCATGGCTGACTAACATACTGTCAGAATTATTAATCACCAGAAAAGTAGGTCACAGTAACATACTGTTCATGGAAGCAAGTACCAGTCAATGACATGGTTATACTCATAAATTTCATGACTATACACCTCTCCCTCTTTATACTGAACAAGCTGACATCCATAACTGCTATCATGTTATGTATGAACCAGCTGTATTAACACAAAACCTCGCAAGTATACATCTGCGTGCATTGTATGTGCTGGTGAGGGAAGTATGGCTATAGAAAACATAAATCCAAATGGACATTACAGTAAAACCTGTCTTTAGAGATCACCATCTTCTGCCAACATAGGATGTAGTCTCTCAAGACATGTGGTCTCTTACAACAGGTCTGTGCAGGAAGGGCAGCTTGTTTTCAAGGTCAAAATCCAATTCAGTTTAAGATGGAAAATACCCCAAATTACTGTACATATAACTTTTTCTTTTTATTCATAATTTTAAAAATAAATTTTACATGCATTCATCTAAAAACAGCTTTATATACAGCAATAAAAATGGATCAATCAGAAACATTTTCATTTAATTTGAAGTTTACATAGTCTAGCAGCATATGAATTGCAAAGTTATCTCAGATCACATTTATTTTGTCCATAAATTGCAAAGTTACCTCAGATAACATTTATTTTGTCCATGAATTACAAAGTTATCTCAGATCACATTTATTTTGTCCATGAATTACAAAGTTACCTCAGATCACATTTATTTTGTCCATAAATTGCAAAGTTACCTCAGATAACATTTATTTTGTCCATGAATTACAAAGTTACCTCAGATCACATTTATTTTGTCCATGAATTACAAAGTTACCTCAGATCACATTTATTTTGTCCATGAATTGCAAGGTTATCTCAGACCATATTTATTTTGCCCATAAATTGCAAAGTTATCTCAGATCACATTTATTTTGTCCATAAATTGCAAAGTTACCTCAAATCACATTTATTTTGTCCATGAATTACAAAGTTACCTCAGATCACATTTATTTTGTCCATGAATTACAAAGTTACCTCAGATCACATTTATTTTGTCCATGAATTACAAAGTTACCTCAGATCACATTTATTTTGTCCATGAATTACATAGTTACCTCAGATTACATTTATTTTGTCCATAAATTGCAAAGTTAGCTAAGACAACATTTATTTTGTCCATGAATTACAAAGTTACCTCAGATCATTTATTTTGTCCATAAATTGCAAAGTTAGCTAAGATAACATTTGTTTTGTCCATGAATTGCAAAGTTAGCTAAGATAACATTTATTTTGTCCATGAATTACAAAGTTAGCTAAGATAACATTTATTTTGTCCATAATTTGCAAAGTTAGCTAAGACAACATTTATTTTGTCCATGAATTGCAAAGTTACCTCAGATCACATTTATTTTGTCCATGAATTGCAAAGTTAGCTAAGATAACATTTATTTTGTCTACAAATTGCAAAGTTAGCTATTATAACACTTATCTGATACATTTATTCAGCCAAAGGCCAAAAGCCAAATACTAAGTCACATAGACATAAATAATAAATGGATCAACTCAATATATATCAGGATGTAACAAACATGCTAAGGTGAACAGATGACAAAACCTCTGCTAATGTAACAACAGTAACATGGATAAAGCAACAAAAAATACAAACATTTCCAATAACTAAAGAATTAAACTCATTTGGAAAATGCAAATAAGTAAATTTATGAAGAGAAAAAGACAAAATTCACCCTGGTAATTATGTATTACAACTTCACTGACAGTGGCAGCAAATTCTACTTAGCAATCATAGTTACAAAGGATCAAATAAATGTCTGAAGAACTTGTGCCTGGTTTTATGATATGGTCTTTCATAGTCACGTTGAAACACGTATTTTTCCTAAAAATTGTGGATATATTGGCTAAGTCTGTAAAACTCATTGAGATCATGCAATGGTTGTTTACTAGCAATGCAGATGCCGACTTCAAAGTGTCACAATGTTTAATGGTCATTGTACATTTGAGCTTCACATGTACTGGCAAGATGAATTTGATGGTTATAATCAATTGTCCAAATAGACTAATCAAAATTGCAAATATTTATTTACACATGCACTGCATCATCTTCAAAATAGGATTAATTAATACAAGCATGGAAATAAAACTGACTGGCACTGATAGACCTTATCACTGACTTTGTGTTGATGGTCTTTAAACTGATGTACACTGATGTTCAACATGAATGAAAGTTGTATAAATCTTTAAGCTAATGAATACTGACGTTTAACATGAATGAAAGTTGTATAAATCTTTAAACTCATGAACACTGATGTTCAACATGAATGAAGGTTGTATAAATCTTTAAGCTAATGAATACTGATGTTTAACATGAATGAAAGTTGTATAAATCTTTAAACTCATGAACACTGATGTTTAACATGAATGAAGGTTGTATAAATCTTTAAGCTGATAAACATTGATGCCCAGCTTGAATAAAGGTTGTATAAATCTTTAAGCTGTTGAATATATTGATGCCCAACATGAGAGAAGGTTGTATAAATCTTTCAACTGATGAACACTGATGTTTACTGTGAATGAAGGGCATAAAAATCTTTAAGCTGATGAATACTGATATCCAACTTAAATGAAGGTTGTATAAATCTTTAAGCTGATGAATACTGATGTCAAGCTGGAATGAAGACTGAATCAATCTTTAAGCTGATGAATATATTGATGCCCAACATGAATGAAGGTTGTATAAATCTTTAAGCTGATGAATACTGATGTCACGCTGGAATGAAGGTTGAATAAATCTTTAAGCTGATGAATACTGATGTCAAGCTGAAATGAAGACCATATAAATCTTTAAGCTGATGAACACTGAAGAGTAAATAGATGTAAAAAGGTTTAAAACAGGGTCTGTGTTATGTGTGATGGCCTTTGGTGAAATCATATTATCAAAGGTGCTATCAGGAAGGAGAGCTATATCTAAATGACTAGTCCATACAATTCAGAATAATATAAAGTTGACATCACTAACAGAGAATGAATATTAATACCATACAACAGAAGTAGTTATACAAATCTTTAAGCTTAGCAAAATTGGAGATTACACTAAGTCTGATGTTGGTCTTAATTTTATAACAGGGTTCATGGTTTGACCACTCTATATCTAAATTTATCACATAGTTGGTACACTTTGCCTACAGTGTGTGCAGTTTCATATTTTTGATATTATACATGTGAACGTATCACTTTATGTGATTCTGATTGGTCCAAATAAGCCCATGAAATTATTGTGCAGTATTCTCTTTACTGATTGGCTGCGATCGTGGGAAAACTTTTTTAACCCCGCCTTCAGGAATTTTTGTTTTCATTGAACAGTTTTTGGCCGCCATTTTTTGATTCGACTCGCGAAAGGGAATTGGGAACAAATGGTCTCGTCTGTTTCAATATTGCCAATTTACCCCCACAGGGGTTTGTTTTGTCATGTATAACATATATCATAACATGAAAAAATGGCAAAACCCCCAAGACAAGAACAATAACAACAAGTAAAACTACCGATATTGCTCAGATGGTAATGAGGGTGGGGGTGGGGATGGATGGGTGGTATATCTGTAGCATTGAATCCACCCTATATACAAGCTTGGTTTAAATGTGAACTAACTGAAGTAAATAAACTCACCTTTGTTCACAGAAGAATGTAGACATAAACCAGTCTCCCCAACTGACAGAACTTTATTCAACCACATCATATTTACGCAGTAAATATGTGATTCAAGTCCGACTCGAAAAGAGATTTGTTTACATCCTTTGTACAATCTAATGTTCCAAATCAAATACTGCAAATATCCAGTCACAAATACATGACAGTAAATATGTGTATTTCTGCACCCAGTAATCTTCTTTTCACAAAAATATCACAACAATGTAATGTTAAGTCGTGATTGGAATCTCAACGTAAACATTGTCACTGTGTTGTGTAGGCCAGCTCAAACTGGTTCTGTGCACCGTATCAAACAATGTGACAGCACATGCATTGGACAATTTGTGTTGACAAACGTTTTGCCTTTTGCAAAATGTTCTATTTATTTGGATGGACAATTATTCTTTGATTTATAGTTATCAAAAATGTATAATATACTTTTACTATTTCAACTTTGTTTGGGACTATTTTTTTACGCACAACAAATGAACGGTACAGCGTCTGTCAGAATGAACGAAATTATTCGTTCTTCTTTCTATCTAAATAATTTCTACTGAAATAAAACTATGTGATAAAAGGAATCTCAAATGGGTAATGATTTAATATTAAATTTATGAAACTTGTTAAATAATATCCAGCTTTTGCTCGCTAAGGCTCGCAAAAGCTGGACTTTATTCAACTCGTTTCATAAATTCAATATTAAATCGTTACCCATTTGAGATCCTCTATTTTTGTTATAATGAAGGATGTCATAACAAGGACATCTGTTACAATCAACACTGTCAAACAAGAGACCCAAGTGGGCCTAATATCATGCATCTGGACAAATGACAACTGTAGCCTGTTGCTGTTTTGGGGTTAATGCCATTTCTTAGTGCAAGATAAGCTATACACAGCAGCCAGTATAAATGGCAGAGGAAGAACCTGGGAACCACTGACCCACAGAACACAAGGTTTCTCTAACACCCATGTTGGCAAATGTAGCTTAGCTCAGTGGGAAAAAAAGATTTTGGAGCACTTTAGTTGCCATATTATTAGGCCTACAAAAATACTTTTTTTCTCATTTCCATTTTTGAGAAGTAAACTAGAACTGCATGACCTAATTGTCAGCATTGCTCAACAACAATGATGTTTTACTATATTTACATATACACTCTCTCTATAATTACTGAAATAATTTGAGTCTGACATAACTTCCAGTAAATCTAAACCCGACACAATTAGCAAAAAGCATCAAAGGTTGGCATCATTGAATCATGCTTTCTAGTCTATGTCCTGTGGGTTCTTAACATATTGGAAAAAGCAGTAAATGTCTAAATTAATATGATTTCTAATACTGTTAACAGTGAATGATATATAATGTGCTCTGATCACAGCATTCAGACAAATCTGGTATTTGTTCAGTGTAATTCTTTCAAATTCTGCTTTATAGTCAGAAAAAAGTTGATGGGTAAATGTCTACAAAACTGGAGTGTCCACATATTTAGATTCATTAAATCTGGAAGAAGTTCAGGAGGAAAGTGCATTAGGTCATCCTGTTTTGCTGTTTTTAATTAAGGTTCAAAATTCAAAATAAAAATTTAACAAATGTGTGCCTAATAAAATTTTAATATATGAAATACCTTAAAATAATGAAGATGCAAGATAAAATAAAAAAAAAAAAAATAGCTCAGGCATTTTAGTATAGCAATAACATTTTAAGTTTTTAGTGGTTGTTAGTGGCAAGTTAGTAATGCAGAACAATACCTACCTGGTTTTAAAACACAAAACACAGCAGATTCATTTCCAACTTTTATACTTTATGTTCTATTTTACTTTTATATTTTATGCTTTATTTATATTTAAACTAATAATTATTAGTTTTATCACTAAGGTGTAAATTTTTTTTAATTTATGTAAACTGTTCTAATGAATTTCCTGTATTCAAAAGTATTGTTTTGTAGCTTTACAATGTTTTCCAAGGGGACAAACCCTCTTCACAACCCAAAGAATACGATTCTCAACAGACCAGATCACAGATTACTTCCCCTGCTATAAAATGCAAACTTATTGTGGCCTCCACAGTGATAGCAAGGTCAGCCAATCAGATTCAAGAATACCGCATTGCTATGCATTAATTTTGCTCAATACTAAACCCATCCAAGATCATGATTATATAAGCCCACATTTCATGTTTGATAAATATCAGATCAGAAATATAATTTGAAAAAGAGAACCCAGCTTGGCCAACTGTGTTCTTAGTCATCTAATAAGTATGTAGGGATCTCATACATAATTACATATTCCAAGTTAGATCCAGAGTGCTAACAAGGTGCTAATCAGACACAAGATCACCTTAATATGAATGGGTCATTGTCCAACTCATTCCAAAAACTGATGATATAAAATATGGCCTTCAGAATGTTAACCAGCAATTGCTGATGTTTGGCTGAATGAAGCATAACAGACAATGGATTCACTGTCATTCCATTAAAGCCAAAACTGCCAACCTCAGAGTACAAAAATGCTGACTGCTTATGACAAAAATACTGATTTTCAGGAAAAAATACTGATTTTTAAAACTTTAATGCATATATATATATTTACAACATTGACAACCATGAGTAAAGTAGGACAGTAACTTACTTAATTATTTAATGTTAAAGATGCTCGTGTTACACTCTTGCACCTTCTGAATGGGCGCCCTGTTCCATTTGGGTGCCAATTCAGAAGATGCAAAAATGCAACACTAAGACACATGCTATTTATAGCGCCTTTACCACACCTTGTTTTTTTTTAATCACTATTGATTCCAATGTACCGTCTTTCACTGATGATCTGAATTCTGTGTGATTTTTTTTACTGAACTGTTTTACTTTTAGCACATGAGTAATCCTTTGCAATTTTACTGTCTGGAAAAAGTGTGCAAAATAAATCACCAGCAACACTAGTAACTGAGGAAGGTTCATTTCTAAAGAAATTAAGTAAACCGAACTTCAATCAAATTATATCAACAACAAAAAATTCTCTCCAACATTTATAAACATCACAAGTTTAGACTGAGCTGCAGATGATGAAGCAGAAAGCTGATGTTTATTAGCTTTTTCATGCTGTTTTATGTCATGGGTGCCTCCACGCCCATTAGCAAAATCACAAATTACATAATTTACAAATGCAAGTTTTTCTCCTTTTGTAGATGGTGTCACAAATCTAAACCAAATGTCACAATTGTCCTTCCAGTTCTGTTTTCTTTTCTTTGCTGGAGAAAATTCTGAATCTTCTGCTTTCCTTTCCTACATGACTAGAAGTAGAATATTACGGAAGATGAGTGATAGCAGCAACTGCTCTGCGCACTCCAATATGTGGCTAAAGACTGGCAAAATAGTTCTGATTGCGAATGGAACCAATCATTTTAGAACTCTATATCCCTATATACATTTGATACATTTACTCTCAGAATGGAACCGTGTATCCATTTTCAAAATGGGAAATTACAAGGAAAGTTTTAATTTAATTTTTTATTTTATTAAAAAACTGATTTTTAACAAGAAAAACATACACAAGTATTTAGGTCCAAAATATGGGACAAACCCGGAAAAAAGGGACACTTGGCAGCTACGCATAAGCTCATAAGACTCAGCCTTGTGGCCAGTTGAGTTAAAAATGAAGACAGCACTAACATTTTAATGTAATCAATATATTCTAAAAATCAGGTCACATTGAAAACATAAGCACTCCAACATAAAAAAGCAAAAAAAAAGCATAAAAATTAAGACAATCTAGTTAATGTTGCACAATTTATAAAAATTAAATTCCATCATTGGCATTCTATTATATCATGTGAAATAGTTGTAAAAGTAACATACAATCACACAAAATAATTTAAATTTTTTTTACCAAGCCTTTATAACATGCATTTGGATTGGATAAATTCACATTTAACACAGAAAACAGGAAGTTATTAGTTCTTAACACAAGAAAGGAATAGCATATTCATATGCCCTTCTTGTGTACTTTGACAATATTTTAAAATAATGGCAATGTTATTATTTATTTCTTGAGATTCATTCTTATTTTTTATTTCTAACTGTATTATAAGAATCAAACTTCATATTTTAAAGAATTAAGTGAGTCAATAATCTTGACAATTGACTGCACATTATACTCAAAACATTCTTCTCTTCTCCCAGTCAATTATGTAGTGTGTAATTGGTTTTATTAATTCTGTAAAGTATGATTAGTTCAATTCCTTGAAGTTGCATAGTGTACGATTATTACACTGCATATAAAATTTTATCTACCACGAGGTTATAATTCTTAATTATTTCCACAGCTTATAATCCTAGAAAAGGACAGGAAACATTGCATGGTATAGTCTTTAACTAATTCCTCCTTTGATTATTAATGCAATACTGTACCACTATTTTGGGAATAAAGAATTATTTCTTTTCTACACATTTCTACCATTATATTTCCAATTTTGACTCAGAAGACTACATGAACTGTACATCTAAGATGCATTTCTGTGCATTATATTACTGAAATGAATCATTCAATAAATAGATATTGGCTGCTGAAGCAAAAACTATGAATATTGTCAAACACTGGACATAGCATATAATGTGTACTAGAGTAAAAGGACAGATGACTGGTTTGCGGCAAGTTTTATGACACCAATAAAATGGAAAAACCTAGTTTTTGTACCTTAAAGTAGTCGACACAATTAAGTAATTACAGAAAGAAATATTTTATGAAACAGTTATCTCAAAGTAATGTAATTTAAACTTGAGCAATTCACTTTATGATATACCCTAAAATGGTCTAAGGCACTGCTTTCAGATTATCATGCCGTGTCAATGCAAAAATATGTTGCTAAGCACTGAGACAATTTGAAAACTTATGCAAAACTGATTTATTTTGAAGATAAAATGACTTACTGAGTGATGTGTACCTAGCGCAAAAAAAAATGTCATGGTACCTAAGTTAGTTTTAGCAGGGTGCATTTAAAAGGTTGCTAATGCTTTATTTCAATTACAGTAACACACACACACACACACACACACACACACATATATATATGTGTGTGTGTGTGCATGTGTGTTTCACAATCTTATATCATGAAAATATCTCTGTAAAACAATGTGAATTTATGTATTTTCATGGATGTGTGTGTGTATGTGTGTATATATGCTTATATATATATATATATATATATATATATATATATATATATATATATATATATATATATTTATTTATTTCATGGTTTTGGGAATCATGACATTTGCACCTGTACTTCAATTTGTGGACTGGGGGGAGGGTGTCACTCTTTCCGCAAAAGGATTATTGTTCAATGAGCCTTTAAATTTTTGGTTTGTAGCAAGCACAAAATCCATGAAAAATTCCTATCTCGCCAAAAATGTAGTACATTCATTGTATTTTGAAAGTCTGGACATGAGCAAAAATAAAATGTTGCAAAAATGTCTCATCCTGATCGAATGAATCCTACCTATAATCTGGATATAATGAAGTTGTACTATGAATTATGTTTTTAGAACATGGAAAATAAGTATAAACAAATGTCAAATTCCTGATATTCTGATACGATTCTGATACTAAATTCTTCAAGTTGCAATGTCCCATTTCTTTTTAATTATTCTTTACTGTTTGGCCACCATCAACAGTTGTATACTCCTCTATCTCCATAGATGTATGTTAAATTGCAAACACTTCTATTTTCACTCAACTTAAGATTATAAACTTGCTCCCAATGAAAACTGACCCCATGCCAATTAGAAACCATTTCTATAATATCATCAATACTTTCAGTGATACCAATGGAAATGATAAATTCTCAACCATTTCTTGATGTATGATTTTCACAAATCAGTGATTTAATAGCCATTAGACGTTTCTTCATTTTTGTAATGTTTTCTGCTTATACACATAAAACAGGCAACCTGTCTGGAACATCATGCAGTAAAAAGATATAGTTGATTTTGAATGGTTTTAAGGCTTTGATAGTCCCTAATTTATTCGGACCAAAACAAAACAATCACATCAATAACTCCTGGAAATAAAATGCATTTAGCTCTTCACTCCACATCCAAAAAGGTTTACAAAGCCTGTACTTTATGCCGACCTCCAGTATATTTGTCATACAAAACACATGTAATCCTACATAGAGAAAGACTGTCTACATCTGTTCATTGTGCTAGTTTAAGTTCCATGATGCATCGAATCAGCATACTGCATATGACACTGGAAGCAAGCAATAAAAGCCAGCTGAATCAGATTAGTTCAACATTTATATAACACACAGATTGCTTACATGAGTGTTATTTTTCACTGAGAAAATCCATGGTTTTATGACCAAGAATGACCATGTCCTTCCAAGTCAAAATACTATAATTGCTGATGAATGGAAAGGATGGAAAAAAACATGTCAGGAAGAATAAAGATCAAACAATGTCTTTCGCTATCAGATCAAAGCGGAAGGAACAAAGACTACTGCATTTATGTATACTAGGCTCCTTAATTCTCTTTCATGATGTTGACCACAAGGGTTGGACTGTCAAAAGCATGATTCAATATGTACAATTAGAGTGAAAGAAAACTTCACTAAGTTTTCAGTATGTTTTCTTACTTTTTAACAGTCATATGTAGTTTAATGAAAAGATGAAGAAGTCCTTAATTACCACAAAGTCAACAAGCTAATATGAACGCTGCATTGATAGTTTCTTTACCAGTGCCCTCCATGCACCAGTATCCACATACATTCAGTTTTCAATCTTCTGGCATTATATGGTATTTCAAGATATAAAATAATGAACCCCAGCTACCCTATTATACCCCGAGCTATAGTTACATGTATATATATATCTTTCTGTGGATTACTTAATATTTATCTTCACTACACTTCAGCTTGTACTTCTGTCTGACCTCTACAAAATGCAGGGACCAGATAAAAAAGATTAATTTTGGATACACTCTCGACAAATAATGCCTTTTCAGTAGTTACTATATATATATATATATGTATATATATACTATATATATATATATATATATATATATATATATATATATATATATATATATATATATATACATATATACACTGTGATGACTGAATGTTCCATACAATAAAAATATTAATGTATAATGAATAAGTAATTATCAAAACATCCACATCTTGAACCATGCATTCATGCTAATCATACAAAATACAGGATAAAATAAGTTGGAAAAATTTAAATAAGACAGGCAGTTTACCTTATATTTCCCACTGCAGCATAATAGAAGATAAAAAACAAATAAAGTATCTTGGTTTTTTTTATAATAATGTATGCCAATACAGTCAAACCTATCAAAATGGTCGCTTTTATATAGAGATCATCTGATCTCAATGATCATTCTAATATCCTCATAGCAAAGTCGTGTATATAACAGGCAAACTGCTTTCTGCAGTAAGTGGCCAAGTGTTTCCTAACCAAATAATGTTTTATCACTGCAGCTTTGAGTCACTGTTGGTGAGTATTGACAGCGACCACTCAGTGTGTGCAAAACAAAAGTTTCATAAGGAAGATATTTAGATAAATCATATCATTTAAATCAAAGTGTTAAAGTTTCACATTTTGTTTATAATCGTCTTTGACAGGAGGTGAGTTACATTCATTTTCAATTGGGTCTGGGGTCATTTAATACATAAAAAATTGACTCTAAAGGAAAGCAATGTTCCAGTTCATACATTACTAAAAATAAGGCTTTCTGTCATTCCCTCAGTCATCATCATGGCATTTCATGTAAGCTGACTGTCATTTAATTTTGGCAAGTTAAGCAACTGGTTATCCAGATATTCGTTAAAGTACCTAATTATACAAGTTGGCCAAATAAAAAGTCGGTCCTCTGTTTCACAGTCATTATGTAAATTGTTAATTACCAATTAAATTAGTGTATTATCATGGTACAAAAAACCAAAATCATAGATATTTTTAAAAAGGCAGTGATGATTGAATGATAGGATTGATTAAAGAGTGTGCAGGATACATTAGTCTTGTGTGGAATGTAAGTTTTGGAGAGAACAACAAATACATGTACCTTATGATCTTTCTGAATAGTGCACATGATGATGATGATAATAATCATTTGGTACATAATATTTGTTCCAAATGAAGTCTGAAAGGTGAACCTGCATAATTAATACAGTTTACCTGTGTACAAAAGCCAAGTGCAAATATTATTGTTTAATTTCATTCCAAATGATATATCACTTGTAAGTTCATTATAAATTTTTTCTTCTACTACAATTTAGTTTGTGAAATCTAGAAATGTATAAATCTATTTTTTATTTTCTTTT
The DNA here is from genome assembly GCA_016617855.1 of Megalonaias nervosa. Classification (NCBI taxonomy): domain Eukaryota; kingdom Metazoa; phylum Mollusca; class Bivalvia; order Unionida; family Unionidae; genus Megalonaias; species Megalonaias nervosa. Next base: position 11,119 of record JAECUM010064804.1, on the reverse strand, counting down.
TACAGTGAAAATGGAATCGAACTCCAAATGACTAATATAGAGTAATGTATTAGTTACCTGTTGCTAGGATCGGACTTATTTGGCATTGGATCATTCCTCACATCATTTACATCATTCATGTCAGCACTTGCTTCTGGATCCTGAAATTTTGCAAATTGTGTATATATTTGGAAAATTCAGATCTATGTACACAGCTCCCTCATTATAGTACACCTGGATTACTCACAAATTCACATATAATGCTAAGCCAGGTGTGAATCCAATTATTTTTCCTTACAAAAAGGACAAGAAAAGGCTCCTATTTGCTTTAGAATTAAAAATTGGGCAAAAAATGTACTCCTATTAGCTTAGCCCTGAAAATCTCATGATCTAAATTGGTAAAAATTATATATTTATAAAATTGTTCATTTTAGTATCAATAATGGCAGTTACTGCATGAAAATTTCAACCATCACAAAAACTGCACATTTAAAAATGGACCCATATTACCAGAAATATTTTCTCAATCAATAACACAAATATATGACAACATATTAATCAATGAAAATCCTGATAAATGCCTACTCCGGGTGGCCATCCTTGCTAGCCAAGGTTCCAATATATTTACCCTATCTACACCTTGACAGATCATTCAGATATTTTAGTGTTTTGTTCTAGTGACATCTATTGGATTTCATGAGTTGCCTCCATTAGTATGTAATAACAACCAACAGCATATAACAGCAGTGCATTGTATATCGGCCAAAAATGGCAGAGGCAATTGACTTCAAAAGGATACTTTGTAAGTTCAACATCGAAAGTATAACTACATACCAGAGAGAAGCCATTACAGGAGTATTTCAGTGAAAGATGTTTGTACAAGCACGGATCAGCAGTGGAAAAATGCATTTATGGGTCTATTCAAGTTGCGTAATCTATTTGTCTCGGTCATGTAGGAACAGTGTTCAAATTTGAACAACTTAATTTTGATTGGATGTGGTGGCTTACAAGGATTATCTGTGCAGATATTGGAAGGAAGAAACTTCAAACTTTACTAATGCATGAATTTGCGAGTACTGCATGTCAACTTGATTTACATTAAAAGTACGTGATCAATTTATTAACTTTATCTTACCTTAAGGATCTCATACAGTTATCCCCCTTATAAACACCCTCTTCCAAACCAGTGACCACTCATTTTATATGGTCAGAATCCCATGACATCGAAGAGTTTCTGTTCAAAATTATCCTTCCAGGATCGCCACCCCTCTAATAAGGTCAGCACATTAGTTGAAAAACTGTCAAATTTACTCCTTGCAAACAGCACCATAATGGTGTTTACAGACAGAAGCCTAAAATATTTGTGAATTTCTAATTTCAATACAATGACTTTTCTTTCAACATGCAAGGAAGAACCAATGACCCATGGGAAGCTACTGGCAAGCTTTCCTATTTACTCATGTTGGCCGATACAGAGTCTCGAATCTAGACATACAGAGGCCTTAGACTACTCAACCAACTGGGGCCCCAATTCATTGCCAGCGAAGAAATAAGTTGTTGCAGAAAGTGCCAAACGTGATCAGACATTCTCAGTTTAGAAGGAAATATGAAAGCAATTTGACTAAATGAAAAGAGGCAAAACCCTTTATCACAGCAGAGAAATCTGATGCAAGAAACATTGAAATAAACATTGTCAGTAATACATTCTACTGTGGTTAGAAACTGAAATCAACAGTTAGTGATAGTTATAGCCAGATATTTATAGCCTAATTTTATTGACAAAGTAGTTTTGCAAAGTGACTGATGATTATGATTATTATTTTAAATAATACTGATGTAAGTTTTATATGTGTTAAATTGATTCCATATTACTTCTGTGATTTTTGAATGAAAATATTAAATATTTAAAACCATGATGCACCTTTCATGCTTTCATATTAAACTAAGATCTGCCTTATTCCCACACTAGAAAGGCCACCCCTATTATATTCCAACTTTGTATCAATGACATCTCAAAATCCCAGCTGGTGAGTGTTAGCTGAAATTTGTTTTCCTCACTATCTCTTTCTGTAGTCAATGTTCATGGACCTTATTGTTCATGAGTTATTGATGGAGAGGTATATAATATTTTTAAAAAAACTGCTGCATGAAAATGGTGCAAAACTACATCTATGATGAAATCTTTGAATTTCACCTATTATTTATCCCTCAACATGTTTATTTATAAACATGCAGCCCATGAATCGAGTAGTTTTAAAAATTCATTTTTTTGCATTTAATTTTCATTCTGTTTCCCTTTGATTTCCATTCTGTTGCATTTTGTTCATGTTGGTAAGTGCTTTTGTTGTCTGCCTCAACAAGAACAATGACATGATTGACAGGTTGGGAAAATTTGCCTGTCAGTGTTGTCAGTGTAAGAATCTGATCCTGGATTACCATGCTAAAGGTCTTTTGGCCATCACAATTTAGTGGCAAATTGAAAATAATTTATATTCAAATCCATTCATTAAATACATTTGCATTTCATTAGTTCCTGTTTTTCACTAACTATTCTTCATCCTACTCTCTGTTTCTTAAAAAAGCAATCATCATTCTGTTTGCTTTCATTCTGCATTTTCTTTGTGTCAATTTAGCACTCAACTACAGTGATGCTGAATTCTGTATGCAATCCATTTTCAATTCACAGATTTCAGGGTCTCAATTCAATACGAGACAGTCTTTTCTGAACCTCTATTTAGCTACAAAAAGCCATTTATAAAAGGATAGAAAATAAACTTTAACATAGAGGTTAATCGAGGGTTGTGTGGCCACATTTTCGGAGAGATGGATATTTAGATGGACGCCAAAGTGACTTCTGTATTGAGCTTCCACCAAACCGGCTTGATGAAAATCACGTCTCTGCGGCATATAGACTTATCATGAAGAACTAATCATAAATCTAGTATAAAATATCTAAATATGCTTGCTTCCATGTCTCTATTTGTTGCACGGCAAATGAGGACAATACCCCCCTCCCAAATACTGCAAACTTCTAGAACATAATAAACTAGTTCAGTTTGAATAGAGGTCATAAGATCCGATATTTAAATTTGAACAGTACAAGGAAGACAAAATGAAGAAAATACTGAAAATCCTAACAGAGTTACATGTATCAAATATTATGTGTACTAATTTGATGTAACAACAGCATATAAATGATCAACTAAATTTTATTAGATTGGCATCGTTGTCTCTGCTAAGAAAATACCCCTTGTGTACAATCATAATTCTTGCTTAATTTGCTTGTGAAACAAGTATTTGGCAGTACTTTTTAAGAAAAAAAAATTGGAATATACACGTACATAATTCCTCTTCAGATCTGGATGACTGTGATCAATTCCATCATCCAAAACAGCCACAACAATCCCCTTCCCTGTGAAGCCATACTCCCAGACCTTGGCCACATTCATGTCAATTCCTCTCTTTCCACCTGTTTGCCCAAAGTTTTCCTGAAAACAGAAGAATAACTAGGGTACAAATGTACAGCAACTAGAAATCCTTTCCTGCCAGACAAGGCCATGCCCTTAAATACATTCATGATAGCATGAAATACCACACACACACACACACACACACACACAAACACACAGAAAAAACAAATTAAATCACATTTCTGTCAATTTAATATTTTGAAAAATTGTGTGTTTAATTTGGTGGTATAAATAGTATAACTCCATAAATTTCTGCAAGCTTAGGATAAATTTTCATAATATTCAATATAACCACAGAAGTTGGAAAAGTATAACTGGCACAAAATTTCCAGCTATATGGTAGGCGATTGCATCACTGACACCATGATAAATATAATCAATAAGTCAATATATTATTATAGTTTAAAAGTGGTATATGTTTAACATGGCCAGTGGATTCCAGATGCCTGTCAATTCTACCTCCATGATTTAGCATATCAGTCTTTCTTTGTCTAGAAGCTGACTATTCTGGCACACTGAACAATCTGGCCAAATTTGTTGACCCCTGTTAATGACTGGTTATAATTTAACTAATTTCTTTATTCTTCTATAATTAATGTTACTGACCTAGTAAATAAAGTTATATTTTACAAGCAGTAGAAAAGTGAAGTATCTGAATCAATCCAATGCAATGGTTACACAACAATCATAGTATATACCATATTTTCCAGCAAATAAGTTGATACTTATTGACATGGAAGTCCAGGTTTCATCATATACTCCAAATCAAATGATATATTGGTATGTTATTGAAAATTGCTTTATTAAGTACCAGTATTACCATTATTATATATAATCAGCTAAATCAATAACAGGTCACATATCTGTACCAACCGCTCCAGTGGCCTAGTGGTTAGAGCATCTGCCTCGGATGCGGGAGGTCGTGGGTTCGCTCCCCGGTCGAGTTATACCAAAGACTTACAAAAATGGTACTAACAGCTGCCTCGCTTGGCGCTCAGCATTAAGAGGTTAGTGTTAGGACTGGTCGGCCTGGTGTCAGGATAATGTGACTGGGTGGGACATCATGCTACATGTCTGTGGCATGATGCCCCAGTGCTAGACATCACTATAAACTGCCACACTGCAGACATCGTAGCGATATGACTGAAAAATGTTTAAAGCTACGTTAAAAATCATAATCACACACACATCACACACATATCTGTACCAATTCAAGTTCAGCATAACTGGTCGAGGAAGAAACCAGAATACCCCGGAAAGAAGCACTGACCCACAGGAAGCTGCTGGCAAGCTTTCTCACAAACCCACATTGGCTGAGCTGGAAACTCAAACCCATGTGGAATGAGCTGAGGCTGTAGTGATCAGTAAAATCAGCGCTTAATGGGTGAAGTTTGATGACATCATCAAATTTGAATATTCTTTGCATATTTAATCATTTACGCATCAACAATGCACATAAACTATACAATTAGCCATTCCCTGACAATGATGTAAGACATTTCCAAAACCCCTGTTAAGACCACTCAGCCACCCAGGGCCCCTCTTTATTCACTGAATGTTATTTATCACACATGCATTTACTGAAACATATTATTAGGGGTCTCATTCAAAGATATTATTCTCATATTAAAACTGTACCCCCACCCCATACACACTGAAAATTCTGATTTACAAAAATGAGGAATTCCACCTCTTTAAGAAAATCATGAAGAAATCATTAGACAGTGCTCATGGAATATTAATGTATTCCCTTAGCATCTCTGCAGTTCCAGATTCAAGACCATGTGCTGGCATGTGTATAAACTGCAATTCAACTGGCAGTATTTCCTAAAGTGCTTTCATATCATGTATACCATATTGAAATTAGTCTCAATCAACCGACCTCTCATGTGTCGCCATAAGCTCTCCACCTTATGTGGGTTTGGTAAAACAATGAATTCTTTTTTGAAAACCAGAAGGAGGCTTTTTAAAAATTTTGGAAAATTGGTTTCATTAGTTCATGATATGAAACGGCCTAACAAACACTGTTGTGATTAAGATGACAATACTTTTCAGAAAACACTTAAACATACCAAATACCACTGATCTTTGTAGAATGGGTCACGATGTTCTACAGTTTGAGTGGGTATCTCATCTCTTGCCACAATTTGTTCAAGAGGTACACGATAGTAAACTGAATTATCCGTGATCTCACGTATTGGCAGCTCTTCCTGCTTGTCGTGAATTATGTAATGATTCCGCTTCACTCGACTGAGTATGACTTGCTGCTCGGCATAATGAACCTAGTAATGAAAAACACAATGTGATATAGAGAACAATGCAAAGCAATCAACATGATATGCTTACTGGTTCATAAAACTCATCAAAACAAATGTCTCTAATTGTTTTATTATATGATTTAGAGAAAAAACTGCAATTCAGTTTGTTTCTGAACTGTACAGTGGTCCTCCTCATGAATGGCCCCCCCCCACTACCAGTGGCCACCCACTCTTTGCGGCCAGAATCCCCTGGCACCAATGAGTTTGTGTTCAGAAGTACTCCTCAAGAATGGCCACCCCTCTAACGTGACCAGCAGCCAACACATTAGTGCACAAATATAAAATTCACCCCTCACAAGCGGCCACATTTTATAATTAATGTGTCCAAAAGCAATATTTAAATACATAGAAAGGTAAGTTATCCGATTATCTTTCCCGATGTCTGTTTCCAGATGTCAAGTTTTCGTTAGTGAAAGAAGTGTTGGCTAAAGTACATGTACTACTAAGGTTATTATTATATCATTAATGCAGATGTTTGCAGGAAATGGGGTCAGCAATATTTTGATACAGCTTTGGCCTTCACACAGTGGGTGTTTCTTTTTGTTAACTGACGATTACGACCAGACGTAATTGTCAAGATCATAACATGGTCAGATAGAAATGGGGTCAGCACTGTTTTGATAGAGCTTTGGGTTTCACACAGCAGATTATTTTTTTCCTTTTTTTTTGTAAATTGATGATTACGACCAACATAAGTGTCCAGATCGTAACATGGTCAGATAGGCTAAAAATAGATTTTGTGAATTAACACACACACACAGAAACAATTAACCTTGAACAAAACAGGGTACCACACAAAGACTGAAAAAATCACGTGAAAATACACGTATCACTTCCTTTAAAACAAGGTTTTTCGTTTATGAAAGTTTCATCTGCAAAATTAAATTGCAGTACAGTACAATTAGCAACATAGGAATAAACCAATACAAAACTTTAACATGTCATCTCATAAATGAAGAAACAATACTTCAGAAGGAAAAGTAAAAGTTATTTGACTTGGCAACAATGGGGAGAGTTCACTTACTGAAAGATTTTATGTTGGCAAGATTCAAATGAAAAAGATTGTAAAAGATAAGGAGAATATTCTGTAGCAGTGAGAAAATGGAGTAAATGGAAAGAGAATTAGTTTAAACATGAAACAATGTATGTACCAAGATTTAAATAACATTTTTGTTATGCACATGCCAACAATATTCAACTCACATTCCACGCTCAAGAATATGAACTATTAATTTATGTTACTTTGAAATAACTCCGTTTTTAAGACAAGAAGAATATTTTAATAATTAATTCTACTTTTTAATGAAGATATTAACCGCTTCAAGTTATATGTAGCTTTCCTGCTATATACACATATCCATATACATCTCACAAATATAGTCCCTCTCTGGAAAGGCCACCCGTTTTATAAGGCCACTTTCCCCATGCAGAAGGGGTGGCCGCATAAGAGGGGGACCACTGTACAAAGAAATATTGTATGTGTATTGTGCCATCCAAAAACGTCTCTCACTAGAATCAGGCAATAATTATTATTATTTTCATTTTCACAAAGTCTCTATGTATGATATGAACTTACCCTTACTGAAGCAAAATGAAACTGAAAAATACTGTAAAGCATCATTTTTATGTGCTATTATTTTTACCAAGTTTGCACTCACCTGTGAAATTAAGAGCTGTATGGGAATAATTTTCAGTTGTGAAGAAATTGTGCATAAAAATGCATGACTCGACATATTATCACTTCCCTAGATCTGAAATTGCTGAAATATGTTGACTAAAAAGACCCACCAATACGGTAACTCTGAATACACATTTTTAAGTGATTAAATATATTATGGTTCATAAAACTTGGGAGAGCTAGATCAAAAATTTTGTTTTCAGCAGCTAATTTTTCCTAGTGAAAATATGTTCTTCATGAATACTTACCAATCACAATACCATAGAACTACTATTACCTCACAAATCCAGCCCTCCCAGGTTAAAACCTTTTAGTTAAAAAGCTTTAAGTTAACTGCCTCCCAAGGTGGCGGCAAGGCAGAGTGATCTCCCCTTGGGGGATTGGTACCAAATCCATGATTATCTGTTACTGCTGGAGTGGAAGGCATGCAAATCCAGTGGAAGTCATAAAGTCATGTCTTATAAAGCTATCAAACAACCTGGAAAGGTGATCTGTTCTACCATGGCTATAGGTCTTACCAGACTGAGTTGAGCCCTTTGGGGTGAAAGATCTCTTAGAAACTGGAGAAAGTCAACTCCAATTGCCATCCCACTACCTGGATAATACCAGACAACAGTTCCAATCAAATACTATGCTCATGGCAACTGCTCTAACCTCTAGTGACAGAATGTGTAACAAGTTCATTGGAACTGGGGTTATTTCTCAAAAAGCCGGGTTAATTACCCATTTAATCCAGGATGAAAGGGTCTGTGCTGATGTAGCTTCCAGTTCCTGTTTGAGGTAAAAAATAAGTGTAATCTCTCCTGATGCAATGGCTCTCTTCTTTTAATATACCATTTCGAAGCTCAGACTAGATCTTGTAGGTGGTCTTGAGCTGCAATGTCCAGAGTAAACAGTGATTTTGTTACAAAATTCTGGTTACCCATGGACAGGAGACTTTTCTGGGCAATGAAAAATGGTACCACCATGAGTAAAACTGACTCGTCTCGTCGGAACTGCATGGAATTCAGGTCCACTGATCAGGCATATATTTCACAGATTCTGCCTTCCATAGTTAATGCTAACAAGGGAGCAGGCCTTGTAAGCAAGGTGAGTCAATGATGCCCTTGCAAGTGGAAGGGCTTCATGAGCAATACTGAACCATCGTATTGGAACTGGAATTAGATGGGTCCACCAAGAAATGCATTGCTGATTTTGCCTGATAACTGCCAAAGTAGTGAGGAAGCAGGACTTCTATGATAGGTGAAATAATGAAGCTCTTGAGAGGAGTTAAATTGGTGTCTTTTTCATCCAGGTTAATACTTGGGCAAGGGTCCAGTTTCATTGGCCAGGTGAAATCCAAATGAGTTGAAGATCAGACAGGTTTTTCATTCATATGAGATCCTCTTTTCTATGATAGCAGTGTGCTAGTATTCATGGAACGGTAAGTTTAACTGTGAAGGGTGCAAACTGTTTCTCACTGAACAGCCTAAAAAGATACCTATTGTGAGATGGATTCTCCATTGGAATAAAGTACGGAGGTGTGAATCACTGAGATTATATTCCATTTGTCATCCTGTATTCCCTATTTAAGCAGAGTAATCAGGATGAAGAGACACTTACTCTTAGTTCCTGTATCCCGTTTGGAATGCAAGGTGTTTAGATGGGTCTACATTCAGCCATAATTCCATTTGTAAAGGTTGCAGCAATTAGTCAGGCCATTGGGCCCAGAACCGGTGTTACAAAGGTTCTCTGTGTGCACACTTATAATGATTGTGATTGCTGGAGGATGTGTTTGCAGAGGTATCACTGATATACGTCTATGAAGAGTTTTCTATAGGTACAGACACTTGCATGTATATAACAAATAATTATTGCCCGAACTCAGAGAAGCTGAATAAGCTACCTGTGCAAGTAACTAAGCGCTATTAAATGACAAAATGTTAAAAACATGTAAAGGCAGAAATCTGTCAGCACAGGAAGAGAGAAAAGCTGGAAATATAGATAGAGTATACTTTCCCAAGAAGTGAAAAGACTCGTCCAACTGGTAAAGGTATATCTTCCAAAGCTGATTCTGGTTTTCACGAGGTCTTTTGTGGTGAGAGCATGCTTCTGAGGATGAGCAGAAGTAATAATCGAGATATTCTTGAGATCTGACACCAATCCTTGTACCAAGGGGAGATCATTCGGCCCAACTGCCACCTAGGTGGGTAGATGACTTTTAGCTTTTTAGCTAAAAGTGTTTAACCTGGTAGGGTTGAATTTGTAAGGTGGTAGTAGTTCACCTAAGGTATTATGATTGGATTGGGTAAAGTATTTAAAGAAATATTTTTTCTGTCATAAATTGATCTTTCTCCAAATCTTACCTTCTTATCAAAGCATAGATAGATACAAAAGAAATAGAACAACTGTTACAGCAGATAACAGTGTCATTACAGCAAAGTAATGCTACTTAATCCAGCATCATGTGTCTTTTGGGCCACCCAATTTTATCCAATTTTATTTATAAATTTTTTAAACATACATATTAAGTAACAAGAATTCTGAATTTGGAAAAGTTCATATATCTGGGTCAATTTTTACATTCTGTATTCCCTAAGACAAACTCAAGGGATCTTTCAAGAAATTCAAGGAATTTTAATAGAAAACAAACTTTATTTTAATACAAGGAGTTTTCAAGGTAAACCCACCCCCAACCCCAAATTAGTGGATTTTTCTAGGATGCATGAACCATGAGCTGTGACAGATCTATTAAAGTACACCCCCACAATTTTATCTGACAGTGAATTTGCAAACACTTTAGATTCCAAGCATGTGTATTTTATTTTCCTTTTTAATATCAAATATATTTTCCTGAAAAGCACAAATTCCCCATCTCCATAAAGGAATATTTCTGAGATTTTATATCAACTGAAGTGAAATTGCAAATGCTAAACCAATCTCTCTCATTTTACATTTGTTGTCAGAAATCATAATTTCGTATTACACAAATTAAGGTGAAAGACAAAGCAAAATTACTCGAGCATCAGTCTGGAGTCGATGAATATAATCCTCTGCACTTCGTTTGGATCTATGAGTAACTTCTGGGTGAACTAGGTGGTATAAATTCAGAGAACTTATCTGAAATAATAATAATAATAAACAATTGTCATTATTAGTTACATAGTATAAAAATTTAGAAAAATTACAATTCATTACAGCAGCTACACTAATAAAATGTCAAAACTGACTTAATATGAAACCAACTGTAACTCACGTCACAGAATCTTCTTTTAAGTAATTTCTCTACATTTCATGTTGCTGAAATCTGTAAAGGCAATTTCAATATAATTAAGTAATATTAAAACTGGTATTTATTATTTTGATAGCTCCATAGACTCTTTGAAAATGAGACTAATTTTAAACCTACATCTTCTTCAACACATTCTTCCTACACAAAACACTTTATTTTTACATGAGAAACAAGAAATATATCCAACTGCCATGGATGATCCTGTCATTATGATGCATTTACATGGCAAAGCTCCAAGTCAAACAGGGTCTATAACTCCATAATTCTGCCAGGAAACAGCAAAAATCAAACATGGCCCTGATCTTCTAGACAGAAAGCCTCATACCAATTTTGGTTCAATCCATGAAATCTTTCTAAATTTATGAAGTGGAAATGAGTTTTAATTATAGGATGGGGTATGATG
>JAECUM010064797.1:0-18761 GCA_016617855.1 Megalonaias nervosa | reverse complement strand
CTCAAGCGCGGACGCGATAGAAAACATCACTTAGATTTTTTTGGGTAGGAACGTTATTATGGCTTATCTCATGGTGAGGGATAGAGAGAAGTCAAAGAACATATATTCAGTGTTCATGTTTTAAAACAAACTACAAACACTTTTTCAAATAACATTTTTACTTAAGCCACAAACAAATAACACATCATAGAACATCTATTCATACAATATCAAAGAACACATTTTTGACAAGGTTGACAACGTTGTGATGTCAAGTTAGACTTCTATGGATGGAAGTCATTGGGCCAATGATGTACACTATGTTTCCCAGCTAAAGACAAGAGATATCCATAACGATCACAAAACCATCTATCTACTTTTTCATTGTTTCTAGAACAGTCACGATCAAAGTAAGTCACTAAATGTTCTATGGGATATCCAAGACTGCGTTGATGAAGAAAATACACACAATATTGTCCACACACCATAGAATTTGTGCCTTTTAATTTCACATTATTGAATCGTGTCATCGGGGCATTTCTTCTCATAAAGTCGATGATGTCGTATTCCAAAGGCAGCAATCCATACGAATCAAAATACTCCACACAGGCATAGTGGGAAACGTATACAACTACACTGTAGGTTCCTGGGAGATGACTATCGTCCGTGTTGATGACATAAGCTTGATGGTCTTTAGGTTTGCGATGACGAAGTTCATCTTTAGTACACACGACAGGATTCCAAGAAGCGGTGTACGAACTGTTTTTCAAAAGGTAATAAAGTTCCCAGGTATCCATTTTGTTTTGTTTTTTCTTGTTTCACAGGTAATGATAAGTCATCAATTAAATCTTGACTTTTTGCTTGAAAATCACTGCCAAGTAATCGTCTCTTCACTTCGTCTCCTTACTCCGAGCCAAAAGAGCTTCCATGCAATGGATCTCTAGAGCAGTCAATGGAGGGAAAGAATGATCACGCAAGTCTTTATACCACTTATGCAACACTGCTTCTTCCGAGATGAGACCCCAAGAGTCCGCCAGATACTCGTCCAATTTTTCTTCTTGACTCATCATTAGGCATTTATCGTGCTGATTTTGACTGAGATAATCGTTTTGACATCCATACCAATCTTTCTTGGTCAACGCTGTAATTTTTCCGCAAGGCAAAACAGGAGACTAAAAGGTTCTTGTTCTGGCCATCTGGACACGACCATCAGCTCTTCGTCTTTGTCTTTGGGTTCTGCTTCTACGATATCGTCCCATTCCATTTCCAAAGATTCTCCACCATTCAGAGAGGGATAAGAGTATTCCATAGCTTTTAATAGACTAAAATGAATTCTCTCAAACTGTTGATTTCTATCGTATTGTCGAATTCGGCACAGAAGCTGACGTTCACCGTCTGGGTTAGAGCCTCTGCAAACTGAAGTTCCACACGCAGTTGACCGGATTTTATAGGGTGGAAATGTCCCTCGTCGCTGCCTTGGTCATGAGTGAAATCAAAAGCCCACAAAAGCCTCTAGCTGTCCCGTGGCTTCGTACAGGGACAAGTACGATCTCAAGTAATTCGTCTGGGTAAAGTTAGGTTTGAAGGGTCTTGTCCACATGGTCTTGCCATCGGGACTGACTTAGATCTTGGACACTAGTGTTTAAACTCGAAAGGATTGGTAGTGATGGCTCCGTTGAGGGCTTCGTTGCTGACGATGCCAGTGATCAAACGTTTGGGTAGCTGTCCTTCGAATAGATGATATTCGATCTTGGATCGGAGTTCAGCGGCAATGGTGAACGTTTTCACTTCCACCCTTCGTATCGGATACTTGGTGGTCGTTCTGCTCAAAGTGTGGCTGATGTCATTTCCCACTTTAGGTAACACTTCCACGCGTCGCACGTAGAGTCATGCTTGAAAATGATGGTTTTGTATTCGTTGGCATCGGCCATCAAATGGAAAATGGTACTGCTTCGATTCAGTCTCAAGGGAATATCCCCTCCGTTCAGCAAATACTTTTCTTGCAACCACATGTCCAAATGAAAAGGATCCACCAGTTCTAAACTAAGTCCTTGTAGGATTTTCGTTCGACTCTCGTTAAAACCCATATTGTGAGGATCGTCAGCTGCTGTAACTTGTCCTCGCCCTCTGTGTCAGGTTGCTATACCAAGCCAGCATCCAGATGGGTGTTCTTGGCTTCTTTTCCGTACGTCAGGAGATTTTCCAGGTACGCTCAGTAAGGGTACGTATCCATGTTGCTACTGACCAGTTTGTTATTCAAGCACAAATCCACGTTGCTGAACAAGGAATGCATAAAATAGTTGACGGGAGCTACTCTAGCATCGGCTCCCGGAGCGCTGTCGTCTGTTTTGATCACCTTGACTAACAGGTACAAGTAACTGCTATTCAGATCGATGTAATCTTCGGGCTGTCCTTTGATTTCAAATTTGATGGGGGCTGAGGTTGTCAAAGAGGAGATGGGATTAAATTATACCCATTGGGATTCTTGCATAGTCCTCATAGTGGGTGGCATGGCAAACAGATCCAGTTCCGACTTGGAACATTCGCAAGACTCTCGGTGCATCATTTTTTTTCTCTCTCTGTGATTTAATAATCAGAAACGTTTAATTCTCGGACGGTTCTTCCTTTCTTGGTCTATCTAGCTCTGGGTGTGTGAAGGCCTCTGGAGGGGTGTCTTCGTCGTCTCTTTCTGCTTTGTCCTTGCTGTGGTGTCAGGGAAACAGGAATGTCTGACTGGGCAGCGTCCAGGGCATTTATAGGAGTTTCTCGTCGGACCGAAATATCTTTGCCGGTTTGAAGCAAGACATTTTTACCTACTCTCAAGAAGGTTTCTTTCGGGTTGTGTTTGTCGATGATGACATTTTGGAGAAATTCTTTGCCTTGCGTCAAATCGGCATCTCTCAAGGCGTGCAATCCTCGTGTCACCATCAGTTTCAAAACGGGAATCACCGAAGGAAACGCCGATTCAGCATATCTCCTAAACCATGTCCTCGTTGTCGAGCGACTCCTAGGTACACAGGATACCTGACTTACAAGTCGTTAGAGAATCTTTTTCGAAAGTGGAGTTTCACCGTAACTGCCCATTTGGAGACTGGAATATGGAATATTTTGTCCCAGATCTCCTTTCATTGACACTGTCGAAATACGACATACGGACGGGCAAATAATGACGATGTACAAGCTTGCGGTGAACGTGATAGGTTGTTTCCACCTTCCTCGTCACTGGTCGTGGCAGAATCCACTTTGAAAGGAATGACTTGCAGTAACGGTACGGATGTGTGCTCCATCACATTGTACTTCACTACATCGGAGTACACAAAAGTCAAATTCAATCCTTGGTTCATTTCTACAGGGAATCGAAAAAACTGTGCAAAATTCAAGTTTCTGGCAATGGGTGATATGTTGTGACCCTTGATCATCTTGGGGTCTCCACCCAAAATGTCAAACAATTCAGGACAAAATTTAATGGCCAATTTTTGTCATCCGAAAATTTCATCAATAGGCGACGAGCCACTTTATGGTACTGAATGGTGACACTTCGTTTCGTTTTGTCCAAGGCTTTGCCAAACAGCGCATTGAATTTGTTTAGCAAGCGTGTCCATCAGATGTTGACCGTTAAAATAATAGCCTGCAGATAGATGTATCGTGGAGTATCGGGGGACACTGGACGTTTCATAGAGGCATCTGCAGTTTCGTTTTCGTTCAGGTATTGTTCCAGTTGGTCGTTCAGAACTTCGACCTCAAAATTGTTTTGACTTTCAGTGATGTTTTTGATTTGTGTAGTGTGACTCATTTCGACCAAAGCCACTTCCCAATGGGCTTCGTGATCCAACTGGATGGCCTGAAGTAATTTGGCCGTGAAACAGTACAAAGTATTGTGGGGAAACACATTCATGGAACTGTCACTGGGCTAAGTTAAGTAAAATTGGTTATTCATAATTCCCTAGTTTTGCTGTCCGAGGGGTCACGGGAGGTCAGAGTGTCTGCAAGAGGGTTATTGTTGTTTTGGTGGTGACTGACGTTGTTACCATTAGAGTATTTCAAGAAAGGATTGAGAAAAAGGTAACCGAAGCAACTGCTCAGTAAAATGGTCCACAGTTGTTTGTGTCCTTGTTGCAAACACAGATTGGCAATGGCAGCACCGATAAAACAATACACCACAAAGATTTGGCAGAAAAAGACGATTTGCGTTTTAGGCACACGTTCTCCACACCACACCCACATAGGTTCCTTTTGTAGAGCTTGCACAGAAGAACAGGGTAAAGGAGCGGTCACTGTGGTAGTTGAGCCTGTGTTGAAGGGCATAATGGTCACTTCTTTTTATAGTCGATGACTTGCGAAGCGTCGATCCATGAATCAAAACTCGGCGGATATCCTTTCCAATGTGCTTTGATTTCTTTGACACGACCTTTTCCCACTTTACGGGTTCCTCGATCGAGAATACTTTCGATATCGTATACTGCGTCTTTTTTTTAGGTCACGCGTTGTAACTCGGGCAAATAAATAGTTCCTTTTAACACTTCTCCGTTCATGTCTTTCAATTTATAGACGGCAGGATGACGATCATGCATTTCTCCAGTGATACGAAACAATTCGGTGGTCCAGTTGGGTAAGTAACCTTTGTCGAAAGTGCGTTTGGTTTTGCTAGTGCGTACCCAATCTCTCGTCATCAAAACTACACCTTTCTTGGGGACAGCCAAGTCCGGGACGTACCAAACAGGCGCTCAAAGACGGTCACTTCGTTGTCGGGAGTCACTTTGTGGGGAACGTATCCGCTGCTCCGATGGTAACATTAGTTGTACGCTTGAACCAGGTGCGGTAAGACGTCGATGTACTTGAGAGTGTGTTGACGTGTAAAATATTTCCACATACGTTCTTTCAAGGTGCGTTGAAAACGTTCCACGATGCTGGCTTTCGTTTCTGGATTATTGGTGGTGAAAAACTGAATGTCTCGTTTCTTTAATTCTTTATGGAAAGCTTCGTTCAGAAATTCGGTGCCTTTGTCGGTTTGCCATTGAAGAGGGTGACGACCACTTTGTTTCAACACCAGTTTTAGGGCTCGCACTAGCTCAGTGCTCGATTTGAAAGTCAATGGCACGACCCAGGCAAATTTGGAAAAGACGTCGATGACACAAAACAAATATTTGTAACCACGATTGTAGGTGGCCAAATGAGAGACATCGGCTAAATCGGCTTGCCATTGATGATCGATGCCCTCCACTTGGGTTGGACTTCTGGAAAATTTTCGTCGAATGGGTTTGTGTAAGATGTACGTGGCTTGTTCTTGTAACCATCGTTGCACTTGAGGTAAACGGACACTTTTCAGTCGGGTTTTGGCAGCAAGATACAATTTCTGAACTCCGTAGTAACCTGCAGGATGGGATGGATCGTAGTAAAGGCTGGCTAACACATTCTCCATTAGGACTTTTTTGATAAGTCAACCACTCTTCACGGATGCTACTCGTTCCTTCGTGTGGTATTTTCTTGGATTGCAATGCTTTGCGTGTCCGATGAGCAATAGGTGTCGAGGCGGAGGATGTCAGAACAGGGGTAATCGGTTCTTGTTTCACTTCTGTCTTCACCTTCCTTTTGTCTTGTGTGGAAGAAGGGGTTGCCATCATACTTTTAATCCAACCAATTCTGGATGTAGGTGGTGTTGTTAACTTGCGTATCTTCTCTGCTGGTGTTGCTAACTTACTTTTTCTGCTGAAGTTTGAAACTCTTCATATACTTCTCCTTTTTCTCTTGTGGTCGCTGGGGGTGATGGTGATTGACTTTTCATCAGGGTCTTAAAATCTTTCAGAGTCGGTGGAGCTGTTTCGTTTATAGCTTTCTGGTGAAAGAGTTGAAGTCGTTGCTACAATTGACCGTACCGTTGCAATTTTTCCGTTCCTGACAAATCGCTGCGAGCTATCAACGATTGCAGTTCGTGTTGTAACTGGGACATCTCGGTCAAATGAGGATTGGGAGGTAAATATGGGCTCCGTTGTTCTTGCCAACGATGGAATTCCATCCATCGTTTCTACAGTACTGAAGCCAGTTTTCTTCCTGCCGTCAGATTCCAAATTCCGCGTCTGAGATCTTTTGACTCCCGAGACCTCCTTGTATCTTCTTGATCCTTTTAATCTTTAAGCCATTTGTGAACCAGTAGCTCCCACGAGTCCTGTAATCAGTGGTGCCAATGTGGCTCTGAGTATGGGTGCTAACAACAGGAGCACAAATCCTCCGCGTTGTACCAACATCTTTTTCTTTGGACGAATGGGTATTTCTTTCGGACCATTTGGCGAAGAACGAGTCGATGCTTGGCTAAGCATTCTTTCTGATGTGGAGACAAAGGCATCGTTCCTTTGAAGACATTCAGACAACATTCGTACACGGTATCGATGACGTCTTTGGAGGCGGTTTGAATGATTTGTTTTCGCATGGTTGGGGGGGGGGGATCTTTGGACAGGACGGACAACACGTCCCAATGTTTGGCTAAACGAGGAGGCAGTCCTTCCCTTTTCTTTCCTTTGGGAGTAGAAGAGAGATGGCTTCTGGGTGTGACATCTTTCTTCCGGGGCACACACAAAAAATACACTGACATTGATGACCTCGCACACGCCCTTTTATCGTATTTTTGGAGTTGATCAAAGGACGTGTGTGAGTAAGCAGTCTTTTTTAACGAACTCTTTGACTATCTCTTCGTCAGAAATGTGACGACTTTTTTTTCCTATATCTCCAAACAATCCTCCCATTTGGTTGCTCGTCTTTTTCTTTGGACAACTGTATCTTTTCTGGGGTCGATGTCAATGCTTGGCTAAGCGCTTTTTCGGATGCGGAGTCAAAAGACCAGACTGTCCTTTTCTTTCTTCATTTATTTTTTGGACAGGAGTAAGACGATGGTGGTGGAGGTGTGCACTGCTTTTACTGGACATCTTTTTGGGTTCAGTAGCAAAAAATACACTGAAGTACATGGCTCGACAAGTGTCCTTTTTATACTGTTTTTTGGGGATATATTTTTGGATAACGTTTGATAGACCAGACTGATTGAGCATATGTTCTGCCACTGCAGTGCCAAACAATCCTCCCCTTTGCTTGCTCCTCTTTATCTTTAAACGATGGGGTCTTTTCTGGGGTTGACGTCGATGCTTGGCTAAGCGTTTTTAAGGATTCCGGGTCAAACGACGAGACTGTCCTTTTCTTTTTCCTTTTCCTTTTCGGACAGGAGAAGACGATGGTGGTGGTGGGAACTTCTTTTAGGGGACATCTTTGAGCGTTCAGGAGCACAAAAACATCGTTTATCCCAGGTCTTTTTTTTATAGTGAAATGCTTCGCCACTGATTGTCGGTCCGTCGTATCATTTTCATGGCAGGCATCACTCGACGTTGAGGGGTTCGCAACGGACTAAATCGGGACAGTTCTTGCTTGGATAAATCCAGTCAACTCTGTAACATGCCCGATTTCTCTTGGACTTTGATTTTGGAGGCAGGTACTTTGTGAGCAGCGTCCACAGCAGCTAAAGAGGTGGAGGGTATCGCCGCTAGAGGAGAAGTTCCTGGAGACACAGGTTTCCATTTTTGCATCTAATTAGGATGTATGTAGATGCACACGATCTCCAAACAGTTCTAAAGCTTCAAACTATTTTAAGCGAGCATTTGCTGTCACGTAGGCCGCAATGACATTTCCAAATTCGTCAGCTTCTACGAAGTCCAGTTCTTCTTCTTAATTGATTAGGATCAAGTCCTCACGAAGGACGTCCACGTGTTTCATCTATTTGGGTTTGTCGTGAATCATCTGAAAGTAACGAGAAGGATCGAACAAGTACTCCGTCTTGGGTAAACACGGTCGTTGTGCCATTTTGCCCCACAAACAATTTAACATCGCTTTGACAAACGATTGCCTTTCGTCGTTTTTCTCCATGTGGCGTAAAGTGATGCCTTCCTGCTCTAACTATTTCTCTTTGAGTTTCTTTCGGTCTTCGGGAGTGTGACACCAGGAAGGATAGCCGCCGGCTTCTTGTTCAGTTTGAAAAAGGCATTCACGTAGTCTGCGAAAATGCCTTTCTGAGCCTAATCGCCCTTGTGGTACTGTTCTGTCTTGGGAAAGTGGTAAATTTCGTACACTTCTAACAGTTGGTATCCCAGATCCAGAGCTTTAAACAGTTCCACGCTGACCTGTCAAGGCGCGTTCTTCCTTGGTGTGCCGACAAGGTTGGTCTTGGTTGCACGTTTCGGCAGAAGTACGGCACAAGGGAAAAGATTTCCTTGGCAATGGTGATGCGAAACGGGATGGTACAAGTCCGTGGGAGGCAAGACTTTGCATTTAATCAATTCTTCGTATTGTCGAATGTTGTCCAGGTCGATGTGTTCCGTCAGCAATTGCTGGTGCCCTGCAGGAGAGTGACAATATTTGCACAGTAAGGATACAACGAACACACGTCCAAGTATTTGATTTCTTCTCCTTTCTCCTCGTCGGTGTGGTACAGCAAACAGGTGGCATTCATTCCTCCTCCGTACAAAGTATCCCGCGGGTTCAGAGGGTCCACTAGCTTGTAACTTTCCACGATGCGTTTAAACTCGGGATCGGTTTTCAAACAGTGATCGTACTCGTGTTCCCACATTTCCACCACTTGGTATCCTTGCTGTTCTAACTTCTAGCGCCGCTTACAAGTGGCCTCGTACAAGTCTTCCATGGTCCATTGCAAAATCTGATTTTTAGTGTCACGTTGAGGGTAACAGGTCAGACATCCGTGAAATAAGCATTCGTTAAACTCGTACACGACCTTGGGGTTTTCTAAGTCCAAGACATCCACTGAATTCATTCCGCTGATCTTTTCGCCTCCTCCGTTTCGAGCGTGTTGGACAAGTAATGTAGCCAGCGTAGAGCTTTGACCGAGTATTGACGTTTGACAAAATTAGTCGTATGAGGGCTTATGACAGCCAGGGTCTTCTCGGGCATGAATCGTTTGTGGTACACTAAGGAACACGCTTTTGCAATGGTCCAGACTTCTTTCAAAGGATCGATCCATGTTCCATAAACAGTTCTCGAAATTTCCACAGCAATACCGTATAATGTCCACGTCGGAACGACAATACTTTATCATTTCTTCCTGAAAGTCGAAGGGGTCCGAGGCGTGAGAGTGGTACCACGCGTAGAAAGCTTCTCGTTGTTTGGTGCGCATGTTGTCGGGGTCATAGTAGTGATCATCAGGCAAATGTTGCGGAACGGCATGTTGATTGACATCGGTGTTGAAAAAGTGCGGAAAAAAGCCTTTGGCCATATCATTCTAAACGTTTTAGGCATTCGGCTAATTGGCATGGCCAAGTAACTCATCAAATCTTTACACTGCACTTGTCCCACTTGCATGGAAATGATTTTGGCTTCGTTCAAGTTAACTTTAGCACTTGCTATATCTGTCAGAAAAAAGGCCATTGGTCTTCAAAATGTCCACAACGTCACATTAGCAAGACAAGCGTCAAAAGAGACAAAAGTCAAGATAGTGTTATGATTGTCAAGAGAAAGGACATTGGTCTGCAGACTGCCCTAAGAAACAACAGGAGCAGGAGGAAGTGAGGGGTTCCGAGCAGGAAGAAGAGGTACCCTCCCAAAAGGAAGAACCCTGACACGTTAAGAAAGAGTAGAAAAGAAGACGAGTAGAAGGTGAGGAAGAAGAGGAAAAACCTTTGACAGTGAAGAAATTCAAAAAAGCTGAGAGAGTGTAAAGACAAAGAAGAAGAAAAATGAACTTTTTAAAGTGTTGTGTTGTGAATTGAATTGTAAATTTGTTCCAGAGAATATACCAGAAAGAAACACGTAAGTGTCTCTTAGTTTTGATTTATATAATAAGGACCTACACTCACGCACTCACACACGTACATCATGGGGAAAAAAGGGATTTTGAATTTTAATTGATTTTGGCAAATGAATACTATCTCTTTTCGAGAGAGATGAGTGGCCCTGAAAAGGACCGTTGTGTTTTTTTTTTTTTTGTTTGTTTTTTGTTTTTTTTTAAAACAAACTCAGGAACGGGAAGTAATGAGCTTTAACTGCCTTATCCCTTTGCCACGACCAAGGCCTATCTCTGCACCTGCTCCTGTCGATGATTTGGTAGAAATCTCTAGTGTTGGTATCTCAGGCGTAGTAGGTGTGTTGACAGGGTTGAACTGTTTGGCTCGGGAACGTTTATTTCTCTTGGGTGGTATTAAAGAAGTCTGATACATTTTGTTTCGGACGCCTTAACTCCACCAAAATATGTAAGAGTACCGTCACCGTTTGACTTTCACAGTCCTTCTCTCCTAGACCTTGTTTCGTCTCTGCTTCTTCTTCTTCCTGTCGTTTTCTTCTTGTCTCTTCTTCTTCTTGCTGTTGCTGTTGAATGAAAAAGGCTTGTTCTGCTTCTTTCTGCTGTTGCAAAAATTTCTCCAATTCTTCCTTCTGTCCCTGTTTAAAATCCTTGACGTACGGTACTGAAGGAAAAGGTGGCAAAGGTACCGGAACAAATTCCTGTGAAGAAGAGAGAAAATCCACTAAATTCCAATTAAAATCGTTCTCTTCTGGAAGTAGGACTTTGTTTGCTTTGGTAGCCGCTGCTATACCATCACTTTTCGTCTCCACGGCCGGTGCACCCCAATTCATCGTCTTCATAGTTTCCGTCATGTTCTAACTCTGTCACATTGATTCACTGCGCACAGACGCTAGCGCACCGATGTAGGGAATGTGACGTCACAGGAAGCTCTCTTCGGATTGTAAGACAGACTCCGCCCTGTGACTTTTGTAACGCGTGTTAGGATTGGTGAAAGAACTCAATCCGTTTCGATCCGCTCTTCCACTATAGATAAGCGCGGTTCACCGCATTCCCTTCACCTGTTTTCGTCACAAGATGTGGACTAACGTAGAATCGTCTACCCTCCTATCGTCGATACTGTTCAACCCGGACTATCCCATAGCTATCACCCAGATGACTGATACAGCCCTTTGGAAACGAAGGATCTATATGGAGAGACAAGGCTGTCTGAAGCGAGTCTTAATCTACGGCCAAGAGGTCAGACGAAGTTTGAGGAAGAGAAGAAGATCCGTGCGATGCCCTGTATGTTAACTGAATGGTGTTAACAAACAAACAAAGGTCCTTTTCATGGCCAATCCTTTCTCTCGAAAAGATTTATTCTCTTGCCTAAACAATTTGTTAGTCGATATTTTATGTGATAGATTGATGTACATCAATCTATGTTTGTGTTTTTATGTGATAGATTTATGTTCATAAATCTATGTTTGTATATGTATATCTATGTCTCTAACCCTGTCTCTAACCACGTCTCCATGTCTATGTCTCTATTTATTTCTAGAGTAGCGCGTATTCAGGTCAGCCCCTTGCAACATTGTTGCCAGTGTTCCGCCCGATTAAGATCAGCCACTTGCAACATTGTTGGCAGTGTCCAGTACCGTGACGTCAATTCCATTGTCCCTATACATCCCATGTTAAAATTCCCTTGTCCGTAGAGTATCCCACCCATGTTAAATTCCCCTTGTCCGTAGGGTACAAACGATCAAATTTAGCATTAAAGTCCCATTGTCCGTAGAGTATCCCCATTAACTACTAAGGATTTATGTGCAAAGTTTAAGTCGTCACCCTGACTAGATTGACCAGAGACATACAACTAAGCGAACTAAATAATCAGCTAAATAATCGGAAATAAATGAAGAAATAAATAAACAAATAAAACATTTCCCACCGATATTAGATATAAATAATTTAAAGATATACTGAAGTATAATCTGTCCGAGAAATTTTAGAAATGAATTACAAGTATTAGTCGTAAATCAATGTAAATAAAAAAATCTTTTGCGAATTTCGCGAAAGGACTGTATTCGCAGTAAAAGTGCATGCCGAAAGTATCTTCTTTCATACTGGAGATCAGTTTAATTTCGAACAATATAAGTAAGTAATATGCTTAGTTGACTATTCACTAAAATCGAAATTAAGAAAAAGGTATGCACATCAATATACATGTATGTACAATGTTAATATACAATAATATACATGTATGTACAATGTTAGCCCCTTGTCCGCTTCCATACCACACTGTTTTTTAGGACCTAGAAAGAAAGATGTCAGCCAGGTAGGTACAATCGCTAGGCGATCTAAGAGAAGAAAGCAAATTCAGATACATGCTTATAAGGGGGAAAAATCATAAGATGCGCAATCGAACACAAAACAGTGTATTTTCTTTAAAGAGAATTCAAAGAAACTGTTCCTTTCTAAACAAACAACCCTCAGTAGAAAATCTACACATTTCATCATGGATAAAATAAAATCACATGTACAGAAATAATAAAACGTAAGCTAGAAAAGTAGAGAAAAACAGTACACAATACGAATCTATGTTAAAAAGTAGCAAATAATAACCCTCTATCTGCTTTTCTCCCTCTTTGCTGTATATAAGATCTTCTATGTTCGAAAGTTATTTAAAGAATTCACCGCTGTTAATGCCAGTGAGATTTGATTCGGCTTTCATCACGATTATATACCAATGAGATCTGACTCGGCATTCCCCAAAGAATGACCGAAATTGCAAAAAGTTTAGGTCATCATAATTTAATCATTTCCAGATATTGGACGTGGCCTACGGACTTTATTTTACAGCAAAATTTTAAAATTCTCGAATATATGCAACTGATTCGTCATTCTGGCTTAGATTCTGTCAACATGCATTGATTTAAGTCGTCCTAAACAAATGTTTTGTCACTGACATTTTATTTTCTCAATCAGGTTAGGCATGAAAACGGTAACGTCCAAAATACGTCCCCCCACCCCAATTATTTGGACAGAGCTGAACGTATATATATATATATATATATATATATATATATATATATATATATATATATATATATATATATATATATATATATATATATATATATACAGACAGAGAGACAGACAGAAAGACAGACACAGAGAGAGTGAGAGAGAGATTGAGAGAGAGAGAGAGAGAGAGAGAGAGTGTGTGTGTGTGTGTGTGTGTGTGTGTGTGTATTTTGTGCGTCGATGGTTTGAAGCTGACCATCTTGGAGCATAATCCAATAATGCATTGATATTTTGGAAAGATTGATTAACAGCTGGATGCAAAACACGAGTTATTCTCTTTGTGATAAAATAAGAATTATTTAGAGTCGGCATGAGTGAAACAATATTTACGGATAATCTCCATGAGCTTATTACCGACAATTAATAAAAAACATCAAGACATTAATTAAACATGATTTGCAAGGCGTACAAACAAAACAATACACAAATAATTAGAGGCAAATCACTTTAAACCAGACAGTAGTCAAAGGTGAATTTAGTGTCCAGGTATCTAAGAGAAAACACATAACATAATTAAAATCAAGTCAAAATGTTGCTGTTGTTGTTGTTGTTGTAGGGTTTAACGCCATTTTTCAGCACAAGATAGGCTATACATGGCGGCCAGTATAATTTGTGGAGGAAGAACCCTGGAAAACCCCGGGAAGAACCACCGACCCACGAGAAGCTACTGGCAGGCTTTCTCACGTGCCCACGTTAGCCGAACCTGAGACTCGAACTCACGCAGACAGAGGTGAGATGGCAGTGATCCGTAACGGTGAGCGCTTTAGACCACTCGGCCACTCGGGGCCCCCAAGTCAAAATGTAAATTGGGCCTAAAATAGAACGTACAAATGCAGTATTAATATACTAGTAACTTAAATGGAAGTACGTGTCAGAATTAGAAAGATGCTGATTTATAAATTAAGACAAACAAGTACAGGAAATAAAATTAATTGATTGTATCTAGACTGACTGTACAATCATATATACATACATACGTACGTACGTACATACACACATGAGCGCATACATACATACATACATACATACTTGAGCACATACATACATACATACATGCATAAATACATACATAAATAATATTATTATATTAAATAATATAAGCGCAAGTACAGATGAAAAACAAGATCACCCTCAAAATCGTACCCACAACAATTTACATGCATAAGCTAATGTTATGTATATTTAATTTAATTGCTTGTCTGTTAGTTTAATATTTTTCATTTCATTACATGTTTTTGTAATGTAACATTGTTTGCCGGACTTGACCTTGTCCAAAACTGAGTTCATTTCTGCTTGTCCTGATTGACTATTTTATATTTTTTTATTTCATTTATGTAAACAACTAATAATAGCTTCATTATTCTCTATGTGTATGAGCTTATTAACACAATTATTATTCAGGTAAACAAAGAAGGAGTAAATATGTTGATCAGGGTCAGGGTTTTGGAGATTCCTATATAAATTTTATAGGCTATTGTGTTGTAAATAAACAAGGCTCATTAGATCAATCTGGAAGTTATTTTCCTTTAGGTAATGGTTGTTTTTAGAAAATAAAATGCTATTTATGAGCGGAGGTCAAGCAAAGAACTATATTATCTTGTGACTGTGAGGATTTTACCAGTCGTACTTTAACATCTAGCACTTTAAGTTGTGTTATGTTGTGACCAGTTTCGGCTGAATTTTAGTTTCTTCAAATTATTGAATTCAAGTGATTATTTTCTCTGGAAATACAAAAGTGCTCCGATAAAATTCTTGGATAAAGACGTTCATTGGAATTTATACTGAATCCAAACCTGGATCAATATTTCTGTGATTCAACAAGAGACTGTTGACACAGCAGTACATCGTACACTATAACAGACACGTAATCGCCTTCAATTTTGGATCTCTTCGGGATTTGAACTGAGTTTTATTCAGGACTTTTTATTACTAGGACTTGTGTCTTTAATTCTTGGATTATTTTTGGATTTTAATTCGCAATACCGTAAGTTCTTTTTTCTCATTTTTCACTTTGTATTCTAGGGAAATAAATTATTAGTTAAATTTTACAAAGCTTGTTGTTTTCACTCTTTTCGGTTACTTATTATAAGAGCATAGACTCATAACACTAATAAACAACTTTGTACGACCTCTCTGGAAATATAGATCTAAAAATGGCAATCCCCATCAATTTACATTAGCATAATAATAAACGTACATCTCAGTCTGAAATACAGTTAAAACATAATAATAAACATGCATCTCATTCAGAAATATCCTGAAAACATGAGAACAAGTTACATCTCAATCAGAAATACACAGGAAGCATAATAAATACAGTATAATTAGCATATTACATAAAAATAGCATCTGAACCTAATTGTGACTAATAATTAGTGCACAATAACACCTTTATAAAAGCGCTATTTTCGCTCCCAAAGAAAACGAGAGGCAAACTTGTTTCAAATAACAGGCATTTTTTCATCCACCAATGAATACAATATTAAATGCATTTGAAACAAATGGTGAAAGGAAATAGCTTTATCCATATTTATATTGGAATACCGTTGCCGTGAGCTGTACACAGCAAAAATATTGAAAATAAAAATTAATTAAATTATCGCACAGATCTTTCAGAGCTTTGTCCTAGTGACATCTGTTGGATTTCATGTGTTGTTTCCCTCATTATGTAATGACAACTAATCAACAGCAAAACAGAGGTGCGTTTTACGTCGGCTGAAAATGTTGGAGGCAACTGACTTCAAAAGGAGACTTTGTAAGTTTAAAATCGAAAGTGTGACTATATACCAAAGACAGGCCATTACATGTGTATTTGCGGGAAAGGATGTATTTGTTCAAAAACAAGGACTAGCAGTGAAAAATTGATTATTTATGAGTCCATTCCAGTTGTGTGCTCTGCTTGCCCCGATCTTGTAGGAACAGTGTTCAAATCTTTTTAACAACTTGATTTTGATTGGATGCGGTGGCTTGCTGCTGCATCGAATGAAATTCACAGACCCGAAGCAGCTAAATATCTGAACGATCTGCCAAGGTGTAGATAGCGTTAACACATAGGAACCTTGGCATGCGAAGATGTCCGTTAGCCGGCATTGAGAAATATAACCGATGCTTCATTTGGTGTCTATCCTTGTCAGATCAATTGATACTGGGTAAAACTATCGGCTAAAGAGCTCGTACTTTCTGCAATCACATGTACCGTTGTCGGACTACTCTGCAGATAACAGAGCCCCAAGCCAACATCACAGTACTTGACTGTCCGTGATTTTCAAGCACTTGACAACTTCCAACAATGGATATAAATAAACATGTTCATATTAAGTTCTATATGCATGCACTTCATGTGAAAACAATGAAACATACACAAAATTACAAGTGCAAATATACCAACTCGTTTAGCATATATGTTTTTAGGATGGAACTTGTGTAGACTGTTTGTTAAATAGAAGTTTCCTCATAAAACTGTCAAATCCAAAAACTTGAAACGTCTTCATATCTCTGTCGCTTATCTTGGGCTGGAGCACATAGAAAAACAGTCCCATCGCACTTCCGACAAATAACAAAAACTCCATCCGCGTATACATTTCTTGGTGGGATACTGAAAATTAAACATAGAATTTAATATTAAGCTTTTCCTTTATTTTTTTTGTGTGACTTTCCATTAATTATTACCTATGTGAACAGCTGCGCATGAAAGGACTGAAGTGTGCATTTCCGTCAAGTTTAAATAGACTGCATACTTGTAACAATATAAGAAATCGAAACGAGAAAAATATTTTGCTAAATATGTGTAGATGGTTTACAAAAGAAGAACTTTTCACGCAGAATGTAGAATGTTTTAGTATTCAAAAAAGGCCTGATTTATTTTGATTTAAATCTCAGTCATATGGTGTATCAAATAATAATGATTTAAAATCTCAGTCATATGGTGTATCAAATAACAATGATTTTTTAAAATCTCAGTCATATGGTGTATCAAATAACAATGATTTAAATTTCAGTCATATGGTGTATCAAATAACAATGATTTAAAATCTCAGTCATATGGTGTATCAAATAACAATGATTTAAATCTCAGTCATATGGTGTATCAGATAACAATGATTAAAATTTCAGTCATATGGTGTATCAAATAACAATGATTTAAATTTTAGTCATATGGTGTATCAAATAACAATGATTTAAATTTCAGTCATATGGTGTATCAAATAACAATTATTTAAATTTCAGTCATATGGTGTGTCAAATAACAATGATTTAAATTTCAGTCATATGGTGTATCAAATAACAATCAATGTTTAGAGATTTATCATTCCAACATTTCATTTAAAAGTATATTTATGAACATAAAATTAAACATTATTCAGTATTATTGTGCCTTGTGAAATGATTAAATGTCATCGCAGAAAACAAAAATACTATAGAAAAATACGCCCAATTTCAGCCAATTTGAGCCAAAGATGTTTGGACCAAATCATCAATGATTTTTAAGTTTAAATCGGTCTGAAGAAACCGTACGTCACCCAAACTGATTGCTAGATTTCAGACTTAAGATTTATATAAAGTTGTTGTTGTGTTGGCTAAATCAGGGCCTGGATCGTTCATTCTGTTTGTAAATAATAAAAAAGTAACGGTAAAACTCACCTTCTTGTTGAACACAACACACATTTGACTCCGTATCTCTCGAGTAAAGCAGGAGCATGTAAGTCCCACCTATGAGAATTGCCGTGCCAAACATGGATAGGGCGACACTGTGTACATAGTTTTGTGTCAGGACGGCGAAGTTGAGGAGCACTTGTGTCCACACTCCAATCGCCGATAGGAAACTAATATCACAAAGTTGTACCATCAGGGTTGTCAAATAAAAAATGAACACTGAAGTAAAAATTGTCATTAATGCAAGCATCGTGGGAATCACTGCTTCGCTTAGATAAAGAGCAGACGAAATAAATCCAAGAACGAATGTTCCAACTGTGTATGGCACAATCAGCCTATTTCTAGGACTGAATGTCAAAGACCCCTCTTTCAAATGTTTGAGTGTGATATTTCTTAATGAGATGAAAAATATGTAAAGAAAAATCACTATAATCGCTCGACTAGGATTCATGTATGCGGACATATCTCCCAGTGACAATGTTGCTCCAAGAGACACTAGTCCAAGACTTCCCATAATTTCTGCCCTTAGGTCACTTCCAGTACATATTCTGAGAAGCATCGTTAATATGATTGGCTCTAGATAGCCAACTACAAATGAACTTTTCCTGTTTAAACTGATCCAGTACGAAAACAGAAAAATGCTTTTGATGTGGGCGAAAGCACCTATGACTATTCCTTCGCACATTGATCTAACACCCATATGCGAGTTGGCAGTTACAAGAACGGCTGATGTCACAGTTTCAAGTATCGTGAGAATTAACGGGATCTCATAGCCGTATTGAAACTGCTTAAAATGCTGTGTGTTCAGAAAGAGTTCCTGTCTGCAAATACAATTGACGAGACTTGCAAGAACGAAAGCCCCTGATAAAAGCGAGAGTCGCCATCTACCCTGTTCTTTCTCTCTGAAAATAGAAACTATCTGCATGATAAAACCGTAACGTATTTTGTATTTATTCAGTAGATATACTACTCATGACGAGGACTGTCAATGCGTGAATCTTTTTCTCGCTTTAACCAAACGAACGACGTAGCGTTCAGGCATAGACAACAGAACGACAATAATGGAATTCTCTATACTATTTGATACCATTCATGACACTTTCTGTTGCAATCTCCACAGGATAAATGAAACTGCTAAGATATCGCTGACGTAAACTAAAGATAGTGTACTTAATTAGTTCTTGTCCTTAATTAGTTCTTGTAAATTTAATAAAGATAATAATCACAGCGCAACCAAAATTAATGGCAAAAGGAGACCGCTTAGCTGGTGATAATGAATGAA